>VURO01018271.1:40634-70686 GCA_015108175.1 Pelvicachromis taeniatus
CACCCCACACACCACAACCACCCAAAACAAAAAAAAATACAAAAAAAACACAAAAAAAAGAAAAGAAAAGAAAAGAAAAAAAAAAACCAAACACAACAAAAAAAGAAAAACAAAACAATAAAACAATAGGACGGACGTATTAAAGCTACTCAGAGTCCTCAGGTTAAAATTATAAATAAAGCACAGTTCGTGTCCAATATATTACATTTCGTGACTATTTGACGAACTGCTGAGAGACCGGGTCGTGCATCCGGGTACGGCCACTAGATGGAGCCAGCCACGCTTGCAATGATGATCTGGGCTCCAACAGCCGGATTATTTTTATATATTTATTTTTTAGGAAAAAGACACTTGCGACACATTTACATTTAATCACTCACCAAACATTATTAGTTATTAGTTTTCAGGAATGTGAATACAATTTTGTAGCCTATGAAAAAATCATTTTCCAGCTGCGTTTTCTCTTTTCCACGCACACCAACAGAAGGCAGCAATAGTTCAGGCTGTAGCTCAGCATAATTATAGACCCGTGATCCGCCCTTGTTCCTGAATCCTGGAGCTAGACTTTGTCAGCCCCTCCCTGTCAGCTTCAGTGATGGGGCCGTGAGGATGTCAGAGCTGGACGGTCTTGCGTGGACTTTGGCATTTCTTTCTCTAAACTAATCAGTTTAGTTTTTTTTTTTTTTGTTTTTTCGACTCATTTGGTGTCATGTTGCGGGTTGTAGTAGAGTCGGCTAATGGTCTACCTAAAAAGACCATTGGAGCTCCTGATCCAATTACCACTGTGATTTTTAGAGGTAGGTCTCTTTTCTTTGCCCGTAAAAAAAGTTTGGATGTGTTCTTGACTTTTGCAAAAAGTAAATGTTTCCTAATGATTTGCAACCGTGAGTGTTTTAGTAGTCTTCAGCCACAGAATGAAAATCATGTGTGAAAGTTCTGCACAAGGCAGAGCAGTATTACAGTACTGACCCTAGCTTTTGTCTTGCTGAAAAGGTATTATATTATTTTAAATAATAAAATGTAATTGAATTTTACTTTTCTTAACTTATCAAATGCAATTAAAAGAAAAAGTTTCAAAATTTAGAAAAAAAAAATGTGTTTCACTTTCAGATGACAAAAAGAAAACAAAATCGATTGACAATGAGTTGAATCCTGTGTGGAATGAGGTAAATCACACGAACAAAGAAACACTCAGCAATATTTCTGCTTCACTTCCTTTAACCTGTTTTTAATTTTTTTTAACTAGTTGTGCTCATTGTGTGCTTATTTTAGACATAACAGTAATTTAGGTTCTGTATCTGATGGCATGCTTTTCTCACATTTGTTTGCTTGTAGTTGATTGAATTTGATCTAAAGGGGAAGGCGCTGGACTCCAGCTCCTACATTGATGTGATTGTGAAAGACTATGAAACTATTGGGAAAGATAAGTAAGTACACTGCATGCCTGGACACTGAGATCCCCTCTCAGCTTTGTGCAAAAGCTGTGTGCCTCACCTTACTGAATTACAATACAAGCTTAGTATTGTCTGAACAAGGAGTTGAGCCTGTTTAGTCAGGTAGCAGATTAGCTAACACAGGTAAAGGCGTGTGTCTTTTTTTTAATGTTGCATTTTTAAGAAACTGATTTCTCGCTTGCTGCAGAGATATCATAGCTTGAACTAGCTCCCTGCTATTTGCACACGTCACAGACTGTTATTGGTTGCTTAGAAGGAGGATGGGAACAACATAACAGCATCAACATAGGACACACAAAGGAAACACCAAAATAAATCCAAATAAGTTTGATAAGTTTGACATTTACATAATAACTCAGCATTGGAATCATGTCGTTGGTTTCTTCCAACCCCCTCAGCCTGCTACACCCTTCTTGCCATGCTGAGACTTGCAGAGCTGTGTGGGATGCCTTCTTGTGCAACAATGATGTCTTTTTTCTGCCCCATCTTTGGGATTCGTGTAGCCACAGTGTGATAGAGAACAAAGAAAATTCTGAAAACTAATGTGGAGTTTTTCTAGTACTTGTAGTAGTATGAGCTATTTTAATACTGTCTGGGTGACATGTGCTGTATTGTCAAAAAAGCCTGTGTCTGCTTCGAAAATACTCTAAAAGTTTTTCTCTTCCTGCTAAAGCCAGACTCCCATATGGGACTGATTCAGACAAACCACAAGGAATGTTTCCCCAACATCACTAATTATAACGATCAAAGTCTTTTTTATGGTTAAAAAAAACCGATCATGTTAAAAGTTCTTGTTTCTTATGAAACATGTCAGTCCCGAGATGGATTTTCTGTGGATATATGCACACATATGTGTTACACTGAGTAAACGTTTCCCTTGTGCATGGGACACTCATAAGTGAAGGAGGGGCTTTGCAAATGTGTCTCCACACAGAGTAAACTTTTCCACTGAGCTGGCCAGTCTGACACACTCTCCAAAGAGCTACACAGTGGAAGCAGAGGAGCATTTGTCCTTCTCAAATAGCTTTGCAGATACTGTTATGGGTATTCCCTGTCGCTGTGGCAACAAGTGGGAAAGAAAATAAGCGTTCTTCCTGACTAATTCGATTTTAGGGGGGAATCAGAAGATTGTGGGATAAAGTCTCCTAGTGCAAACAGTGATGCAGTCTTATCGTGAAAATGAATACAAAAAAGAGTCAAAGAATAACGTCATTAGAGTTTATACCCTGCAGGCAATGAAAATTTATAGCGTATTTCATTGGATCTGTGACACCGTTTTCCACAGTCCCTGTTTTCCATATTCTGTACTGTCAAAACTACAGTTTCTGGTTAATAACTTACCTTTGAAGTCCATTTGAAACATTATGGTCTTAACTGTCATCCATTTATCTGCTTTGCATTTCTCACTGAAAGCACTTTTCTTCTCCCCTTTAAAAGGGGATAATCATTATATATGCAGTGGAGGCTCAAATAGAGCTGTATACTTTTAGAAATCACTGAATGACTGATGACTCTAAAATAAAAAGTGTAAGCATATAAAATTTGACTGTGTATATTTGAAATGCAGAGATGTGGGGACTGAAGGAGCTCCAGTTTGAGGGAATTCTCTCATATCAAGTAGTCTCATTTCCTGTCCTATTATAAACAGCAAGACATAAATGGGTCTTTGCACATTTTCGAACTACTTTTCACTTGCTGATGAAAGATATTTCTGGACTTTTAAGCTTTTTAAGTGCACAATGGGTGATTTTCACACTCTTGTCATGCATCTGAGATGAGCCGCAATATTTCAAAGACTAGCGGTCGTGCAAAAGGAAATGAATGTTGACAAAGGGTGGGTGACAGACATTCAAGGTTATTTGCACTGTAAGTCACTCATTCCTGTTAACACATAGTTAATTATCGTGACTGAACTGATATAAATGAGAACGTCATCGTGTCAGAGGCACTCTCCTATATTTGTATTCTTAGAAACATTTAACATCCTGACAAAGTGAAACAAATAAACCCTGGACACAATAATAACTCAGTATGATCTATCTATGATCTAGCCTGCATGTAAATGAGAGCAATATTTTGAACATGGCATCACCAAGGCTCGACAATGGTCCCAAAGTCTGCTGGTTGTTATTTGTTTACATGGGAAGTTGGCACTCCAAGTATCATTTCCCTGCTCTACACTGACACCGGGGCACTAATGGTTTTTCCACAACTTACTGAGGACGCTAACACAACTATCTGCACGCCCTGATGTCGTATAATTGTACAACTGAATCTCTTTTAATATTTGAATGTTCCCAAAACAGCAGATATGCAAAGTTTTGTGCCCGAATTGGGCAGCAGCCAACCTCTCCGCTGAGTGGCTTTCATTTGTCGAGAGATTTTGGTCAGACTATGCAAGGAAAAGCTCTAATTGCAGGCTATTCCTGCTTGGAAACACTTTTTGATAAAGCTTTAATTTCTGTTTGTGTAATAAAATACACAAATAGGGCTGGTTTTATATGAGGTTAAATCCCAGTTTCATGAGTCACTGAATGTCTAGGGAGTACCAGTGTTGGCCTCCTTCCTCATGTGGATCTCCTCCCCACGATAAATTCTGTCCAAGTATTTGTGCAGTGTCCTAAAGCAATCTCGACAAGTTAAGGTTCTACTCATCTTATCACCATGTCATACTCACTGCTGAGGTTTTTTGAGTAAACTATTATAGTGCATTGATAGTAGTATATTTAAAGCTCTTTCACATAAGATGTTTAAATGCACAGATTTTGTGGTATGCTCTTACTATTCAGTTTTGTAGTTACATTTCTTATGCAAACTGTACAGTTTTTCTCCGACGTTAAATTTGATTCCAGAGTCGTCATTTTTAGCCTCTTCTATCTGAAGCTTGTGGTGTCAGATTTAGGTCAGCAGCATGTTTTTGTGCAGGAATTCCTATGCCAGGAATGCTGCCAAAATAAAATGACTCTGTCCACCCAAAGAGAAACAATTTACATGGTGTTCATAACACTCCATCGGGTTACATATATTCCTTTTAGACACAGTAATGATTTCTCTGTCTACTTCAGGCAGTGAAAACATTTGTTTGAAATTCTGGTCTTTTATGGGTTTATTTGCAAATTTTGGAATTTTAGTAGTTGTTAAATGTCTTGTAATTGTGAAAGAATAAGCAAGATAAACATGGCTGCACACCAACGCAGACACACACAATAGGCAATGAAAGGACAATGCTGGAAACGCTGAGATACACTGTGTGACACTGGTGTTTTGGACATCACTCACACAAAGACCCACAGAGAGTTTTGGTGGACTTTTGTCTTTAAACCATTAAAGGAGGAACATAATCCTGTTTTTCTTGAGAACCATTAATCAGGGTATTAATTGCTTGACTTTTGGGATCAAATAAATGGGTAATAAATGGGTAATGCTCTAATTAATACTACTTTTGCCTTTAAAAAGGCACGAGACATCAGAAAACCTGCTTTATTTGATCATTGTGTAATACAGATGGCAGTGCTGGTATTTCTTACACTGTAATTCTGTAGTTTTTACCACATTATACTGTTTATTTGTTTTATTATTGTTTGAAAGCCAAGTTTGAACTTATTCATGATCACTCTCACTTTTTAAAGGTCTCTCGAATAGAAAGAGTTTCTTAATTTCAGTCCTCGGTGCAGAAAGTTGTTGCTGTTTAAAACAGAGGTTGCTAGTTTTGAGTGTGTGACAGTTCATGGTGTTGTGTTTGTTTATCTGAACAGGCACGGTTTGTTAGCTCTGGGTGGTGACCTTCTCCACAGCCTTTTATGTGAATGTAGGCTTTACTGAGCACACATGCAGCTTTTAATTTTTGTGTAACGTGTGTAATCTGATTACTGATAAATTTGCTGACTAAAATGGTAGCACATGTTTTGCCTGATTCAATCAGGAAATTGAAACGGAATCGTCACCGGGCAAAGTCCCTCAAGTTGAGTGTTGTATGCATACAAAAGTAGGCTGTCTGACACTCTGTTTCTCTTCAATAGATTCCTCGGGTCTGCTAAAATCTCTTTGAGAGACCTTGCTTCAGGTCAAACAAGGTCACTGCAGTGTAAAAATGTTCCCCTGGTCAGTGAAAGTGGAAAAAATATTGGAGTAAGTTTGAATCTTTTAATATGAATCCAAAAATATAAGCAAAATTAATTTTCATAATAAATATATATATTTAAAATCATAGACTAACCAATGACTTCCTTTCAGGCAACAATCAATCTTTTGGTTGGCTATGATCCTCCAGCCAACGCTGTACCAAACCCCAATGATCCCCAGGCAGGAGAAACTACAGTGGATGCTGGTATGTTCCCAGTGATACTGCACAAGAGAGCATGTTTCTACTGAGAGTATTACATTTGTTTAGAGGTGTTTGGGGTATTTAACCTGTGATCGCCATGTTTTTGTGTTTTTCAGGAGGTGGGGGTGGTGGTGAGGAGGGTAATGTAACTCTTCCAGATGGGACCCAAAGTGGTCCTGCAGGGATCGTTCCACCTGGTGGTCAATCGGTTAATCTTCGTCGGGGTCTGGCCAGGACACAGAGTCGTTATCGACTTCCAAATAAACCTCAGGACTTTCAGGTCAGTTTGATTATCAATAAAGATCAATAACTGTGGGGAAAAAAAAACCCTTTGAATGTACCAGTGAGGATCTATGTAGTTGGTGGTGTGCGAACTTGTACAGTGCATTGATGCTATGTTCACGGGAGAATAATGTTCATAGTTGAGGTTAAGAAATAAGCAACATCTCCATTTATTCAATAAATAGAATTGATATCATGCATGTTGCCTTTGATGAACATATTTTATTGTATTTGATTTATTTTATTTTTAGTGCTTTAATATGCTTTTCCTCTTAAACCTGCCCATGTTTTGTGAATATAAGCCTACACTATCTTTATGCAAAAGGAAGTGCCCTTTGTCAGAATCCCATAGAGCCCACAGTTCCACGCTGCTTTGTTTCAATATTTCTTGGCAAACTTTGGTCCACCTTGTGGTGTGGGGGATATTTTCTTTACAGAGCAGGATAAAACACCACATTACAAAGATCAACTCAAAATGGTTTTTGAATATTTCAAGGAATTCACTGTGCTCACATGTGCTCCAGACCTCAGTCACATAGAGCATCCTTGGAATGTGGTGGAACAGGAAATTGGCATCATTTGGTCAATATGGGAAAAAAGTCTCAGATGAAGATTTCCAGCACTTTGTTAAATCTATACCACGAAGAATTAAGGCAGCCCTGAAGACAAAAGGACATCCAACCTAGTACTACTGTGGTGCGTGTATATTAATCCACCCTCACTCTGTCTTTCAGATTCGAGTCCGGATTATCGAGGCCCGTCAGTTGCCTGGCAACAACATCAAACCAGTAGTCAAGGTTTACGTTTGTGAGCAGACCCACAGGACCAGGATTAAGAGGGGAAACAACCCCTTCTTCGATGAGGTACTGCCACTTTATTTGCACAAAGCGCCTACAAAACTCAGATATGGATAAATAATATCTTTCTTATTCTTTCTTTTTCTGTGAGTGTCATTAAATTGAATTAAAAGCAATCAACAACATTTAAAGTTGAAGCTATCCAAACGTGCAACACCAATCTTCAGAGAGGTGAAATGTTTTACTTTGTTTGAATCTTGTATGGTGTTTTTTTTTTCTTCTTTTTTGCAGATCTTCTTCTACAATGTCCACATGTTGCCATCGGATCTGTTTGATCAGAACATTAGCTTTCGGGTTAGTATCATTAGGAAATATTGAAGTCCTCTGTCATCGTTTATACAGCCTGCTGATACACTCTTCTCTGCAGGTGTATAACTCCTATTCACTGAGGGCTGACAGTCTTATGGGAGAATTCAAGGTACCTGTTCAAACCTGCTCCATACCAAAATGCTAAAACATCTAAAATGACAAAAAGTTTAATATCGCCTTTTTCTCTCACACAGCTGGATGTTGGTTATGTTTATGATGAACCAGGTAAGCTGGTTCAACCACAAATTTGAGTGTCATTTGCATCCACACAGACGGTGCTTTAGTTGAGCTTTTTTGAGATTATGATGAAGCGGGTTCCTGTCAGTGTTGCTGTCCAGCTGATGCAGTGATGAAGCACACCACCACTCAGCACACAGACAAGAAAGTGAAGTTAAACTACAGAGTCACAATTGCTCCTTACTTGATGGAGAGGCTAGCGCATGGCTAAAAGAGGAGAAAATATTAGACAAAGAGACCAGTTTAACAGTCAAAATCAAGACCAAAAACTAAGACCAATTACAATTTTGGAGGCAAAATATCAGTGCTGTGTTATTGGTGCCAACAAGGGCCAAAAAGCAGTTTGTGCCATGTTAAGTAACTACTGTCTCCACATCTAAAATGCTGAATACTTATTTTCTTTTACTGTTTCTGGGATTTGTTTTAAAGTTACAAAGTCTGAACTGCTTTTTAATTACTCCACACACTACCTGATGATGCCTTAATGAAGTCTGTTTATCCTTTGTGGTGTTTTTATGTGCGTGGTCCTTTAACAGCCCATTGTGTCATGAGGAAGTGGCTCCTTTTGAATGACCCAGATGACTCCAGCTCTGGGGCTAAAGGTTACCTGAAAGTCAGCCTCTTTGTGGTCGGGACTGGTGATGAGCCTCCGGTATGACCGATGGGCTGCAGCTCTCAGATGACTTTGACTGCAGCTTTTTGCTTTCTCCTTCACAATGTAAACAGGCTGCTTTTGTGCTTCACTCTCTCTTATGCATTCTTTTGTTTATTCTGCCTCAAATGCTGCAGGTGGAAAAGAAAGAGTCCAATGACGACCAGGATGACATAGAGAGTAATCTGCTGCTTCCAGCCGGCGTGGTTCTTAGATGGGCCACGCTGTCATTGAAGGTGTTCCGAGCTGAGGACATTCCGCAGAGTAAGATCAGCTCTAGAGCTGCATTTTATTTTTATTTTTTACCAAACAGACCAGTCATTTAAATCATGCATATAAACCACAAAGATTCAGCAAAAGATTCATTTATTCTTATACCATTTTATCACTACAGTGGATGATGCATTTGTCCAGAATTTGAAAGAAATTTTTGGAGGAGAAGCAAACAAGAAGAACTTGGTGGATCCATTTTTGGAGGCTAGCTTTGCTGGCAGAAAGGTTCTCGATTTCCCTCTTTTTCTTTTAGTTTTTGCTAAAATGTTAGATGAAGAAAATTAGATAGAGAAGATAGAGACAAAAAATGCTGATGTGTCTTATTCTACCTCTCCAGCTGTGCACACAGATCATTGAGAAGAATGCCAACCCAGAGTGGAACGAAGTACTAAACCTTCAAGTCAAGGTAGTGCTCCTTAAGATAAAAAGCTAAATAGCAACAATAAAATTAACTGAGAAATTGGTGTGTTTAAGCTTTTTTTTGTGTGTGTGTGTCTCTAGTTCCCCTCCATGTGTGAGCGTGTCAAATTAACAGTGTTTGACTGGTAAGTTAAATACGATTACGGTTTAAATGTAATGTTCTGCCTTTTTCTAAAAAAATTATTAAAGAAAATTAAGAGGCAGTTGCTTTTTGTTGAAAAAGCATTGCACAAAGTTTCTGTGGTGTGGTCAGTGTGTGTATGTGCACGCATGTGTGTGCATATCCTTGTCCTAATACTAGCCTCAAGAGAATAATCCAGCGGTGTTACTTATACTGTGGTGGCCACACCCTTCTCCTGAATAACATGCTCCGCTGGCACCGGCTCTCGGTTCATCATTGTGCGTTTCTCAGAAAAGCAACAGTCAAATAACTCAGCTCCAGGAAGCCTGAATAGAAATAAGAGGAAAAGGTTAGAAAAAAGTGTGTGAAAAAAGGTGTTGAAAATACATTTCAGGCTGAGAGGGCAAAAAAGGGCACTGGGAGAAAAGGAAAACAAAAACTCTCCCAAAACTTAGAACAAAAAAGCAAATAATGTTGAGCCATTGTCTGATGTCCTGCTTCATAGAGGTAGGCGACAAAGCGGAGCGTAACCCTGCAGATAAAGTGTAACATTTGCATGTTATTTTACAGGTAATCACATGAATGCACGATTATGTGTTTGTGTGTGCGGAGCGGGCCTAAAATTATGTGTGATTGCAGGGATCGTTTGACAGGAAATGATGCTGTTGGCACCACGTACCTGAATCTGGCCAACATAGCCTCCTCTGGTGGAGAAATAGAAGGTAATCATTGATTTATGTCGACTTTATTCCAGAAAACAGGACCAAGATGTTACTTTTTAGCTTTAAAATAGAACTTTAATGGAGAAGTTGATATTTCTTTTTCCATCTCACATCTCTAGATGTTGTTGTTTGACTGTATGAAAGAATGCATTATACCAATGTGCCTCATTGTGTTCCCTTTTAAATGGTACTCGACTTGTCCTTTTCTTCTCCTGGAATAGAGGAACATCCAGAATATGGGGCAACGCCGTCTTATGAAGGTTTCTCTTTTTGCTCTGTGTTGCATGGGTTGTAGCGCATGACGCTCATGCTACAATATCGATTATGTCTAACTTTGTTTGTTGCCTGTTGCAAATATAACTGTGCACTGCTCTAGTTTGTTATTAAATATTTTGCTGTCACAGTGTCTGCACCTGCTTGCCCCACCATTCACTGCCTCCACCCGCCACCTCCAATAGTCACCTAGTAACGCCTAGTAACATTAGACCCTTTGCTTTAGCTTGACTTTGCCTCACTATATCACATTGACTGTTTTGCCATTTTCTCTCTCCAGCTAACTCGGGGGAAAATGAGATGGGCTTCCTGCCTGTATTTGGGCCCTGTTATATCAACTTGTACGGCAGCCCGAGAGAGTTCACTGGTTTTCCAGATCCCTATGAGGATCTCAATTTAGGCAAGGTAGTGAAGAGGACACGATGACTGCTATCTTATGAATTTCTCTTTCGTCCTTGTTCTTCAATCAACTTTGTTTCATTATGTTGTTTTTGTAAAGGGAGAAGGAGTGGCGTACAGAGGCAGGATTCTGGTCGAGCTGTCCACTAAGCTAGACGGGAAAGCAGACAAAGCAGTAGAGAAAATCAACAGTGATGATGTCCTGGTGGTACAGGTACTGACTGTTTGTCGTGTGGTTGGTTTCTATTTTCACTTTTCCTTTTATTTTGTGGTAGTTTAATACCATAGACAGCATATAAAAGATGGATACATGTGTGGCTATCACTGAGATGTATGACGTGTCAGTCTTGGCTTCAGTTGTAGCCTGGTTTATCTTCCATGTTATTCTGAATGAGCCTATAAGTTATAAAATAAACAACATTCAGCAAGATTTTAACCTAGTTACTGAAATTATAAGATCCTTGTCATGAACATAGAATTGGGTTTCTTTTAGCAACCAATCGTCATCCCCTGCTTTCCATTAGGAAAAATGCAGGTTTAAGGCACCTTTAGCAGATTCACTTTTTAAGACCAGAAGCTAGATCCAATTTTTATATGCAGCCTGTAATCAACACACTTTCTACCTCCCTTTCTTTGTTCTGCATCTCCTCCTTACTCAGAAATACCAGAGGAGGAGAAAATACTGCCTCTGTGCAGTCTTCCACAGTGCCTCCATGATTCAGGAACCTGGAGAACCAATCCAGTTCGAGATCAGCATTGGTAATTATGGCAACAAATTGGACACCACCTGCAAACCGCTGGCCTCTACCACACAATATAGTTGTGCGATATTTGATGGTGAGTGGAGAAATCCGCACTGAATACATGATGTATTCGAACACTGAATGACCACAAGATTTTTAATGGCATGTCATTTATTTCTAGGTAATCACTATTACTACCTGCCCTGGGCAAACACTAAGCCTGTAGTTGTGGTTACCTCAAACTGGGAGGACATCAGCCACCGTCTGGACTCTGTCAACATCATCCTCTACATTACTCACCGCTTGGTAATACTGCAATATATGCTTCCAGTTAAATAAGAGTTTAGGATTAAATGCCTTTACAGAGCCTGCTTTGCAACAGCTCTGCACAGTGCTAATGTCTGGTATGCGTGTGTACTTGTCCCAGTTTGTAACTGACAGAGGTGGGAATATAATCCTCACCACTGTTTTGTTGTTACAGCAATCTAACTTGGAGGCATTTAAAACTGCAATCTTGGCAAAAGTCTCAGACAACCAGCTAGCTGAGGTGTGGCTGAAGTTGCTTAACCAGCTGATTGAAGACATAGAAAGGTAAATGGAGCATGCTGCGTTGCCAAGAAATACAAATAAATTCAGGACAAGTACATCCTGGTGATTCACATGATCAGACAAAGTATTTTTTAGGCAGAATTTTGAGCACAAAGCTTTTCTTTCAACAGCTAAAAATTAACTTTCACTGTGTTAAATACCACAAAATCCATTTTTGAAAGCACCTGTGAACCTCTGACTTATTAATATTATGTCCTCTTTGTATTGAACAGACTTTAATCTCTCAGACAAAACAGGTTATAGAAAAAAACTTGTGACATTTTATGGATACATATACTTCCTTATTTAGTTCCTGAAAGCTTTCATTTTTGACTCTGTGTCATATTGTCTTAATTTGATGGGAATTCATAACTGAGAAAGAACCCTTTTCAGACTACTATCAAATGAATCCAAGAGAATCAGAGAAAAAGAAATGTTTCACCAAAATGAATTAGCCAAGAATGACCGGCTCTAGCAAGACCACGAAGAGTTAACTACTTAGTTATTTAATTGTTTTGACTGCTCTGAAATGATTAGGATTTTTGCTTGCTTGCCTTGAGTTTCCCAACACCTGAGCTGGAGGGCCACTCCAACCTGACAACTCTGGACATCCAGATCAAGAAGCTGCGAGACAGGGCTTTGGCCAGCATCAAAGATGGAGCCAGATGCATGAGAGAGGAGGCCAGAGAGATCCGTGACACTTTGTCCAACTTGGAGTCATGGGTAGAAAAGCTCAAACTGCTGGCTGAAGAGGTACAAACACAACAAAAAACATCATCTCAGTTCAAATGCTTCTATACGTTTTTTTTTTAAAAGTAAATAGCATTTGTAGGAATCTGTAAAGCATTGATTATGCACAGTGTCGTGCAAAACTAGCCTCGTGATGCAGTAACTTGTTAAAAAAAATGCAAGATGTGTTCAAATGTACTTTCAATAAGCACTCCATAAGTTCACATGGTTTTTCTAACTGTGTTAAGCCCCAGAACAGCATGCCTGATGTGATCATCTGGATGATACGGGGTGAGAAGAGAGTGGCCTGCAGTCGTATCCCAGCTCATCAGATCCTCTACTCTACATTCAGTGAGCAGGCCTGTGGGCAGCATTGTGGCAAAACACAGACTGTGTATTTACAGGTACACATGAACTGTCAAAAACAGGCAAAATACAGGAAATGTTTGATTATGTAGCAATCAGCTGCCTTTCTATGCTCCCCACCATCTCCACAGTATCCCATGGACAAGAACAAGGGCTTAAAGGTGCCAGTTCAGATTAGAGTCAACATGTGGCTGGGTCTGTCTGCACATGAGAAAAAGTTCAACTCATACTCCGACGGAACCTTCAGTGTGTTTGCCGAGCTGGTATGTTTCTCCCACACATACCTGTGATTCACACACAAGTGTTACATGAAATGTTCTCAGTTCCTAAAACCAAGCCCGTCTTCCATACATTACAGTACGAAAATCAGGCTCAGGTGTTCGGGAAGTGGGGGACTACTGGACTGGTGGGGCGCTATAAGTTTTCAGATGTAACCGGCAAACTGAAGCTAAAAAAGGAGTACTTCATACCACCCAGAGGATGGGAGTGGGAGTCTGAGTGGTTCATTGATCCAGAGAAAGCGTGAGTGTAATTGGAGTTGTTCATCTTAGCAGGATTTGTTTGATGTTTTCACCACTACCGTACCTTGGTAAACACTGAGTCTGCGCAGTGTGAAGGAAGTAGACCACGTGGACTCGCTTGTGTTTACATTCTCCTCATGCCATTGAGCAGTCATGTAATGGAAAAGTATCAAACTGATGGAAGTTATCCACATAATCTTTTTAAGTTATCTGTAAACTCAGAGGCAAACACAATCTGCCCTCCAAGTGTTACCAGACGTTACCAGCAGATTTTTGCCTCTTACTGTATATATGTATATATGTATATGTAAACTTCTAGGTGTCAAAAAAAAGAAAAAGCTGAGTGAAGTGGAAAAACAGAATTCGCAAAATGTAGTTTGAGAGATGGTGTGAGACATTTGTCTAATAGTAATAATACGGAGCACATACTTTCAGCTAGATGAGCAGAGGGTTTATTAGACTTATCAGTTAGGAAACTCCCAACATGTAAACACACTGCTTGACAAAATATGTAAACGCTTCCTTGTGTTTCACACCACACGCTCACATGCAACAGTGCGCTGAAGTTGCTGTGTGTTTTGTTGTTTTGATACTGCCGTTTGGGATGGCAGATATCCTCACTGTGAAATTCTCTTTTCATATTCAGCCTGTTAACAGAGGCTGATGCAGGACACACTGAATTCATGGATGAGGTTTTCCAGAATGAGACCCGCTTCCCAGGTGGAGAGTGGAAGGCTGCTGCTGAACCCTTCACTGACGTGGTGAAAACACAGTTTTCTTTTCTTCTTAATAAACAGAAATATTGACGCATCAATATAACCGTACAAGTTAATCGCTGACTCACCAAAATGCCTGGACTAGAATACCCATAATCCCATACTCCTAATATAGATACATTTATGATATATAGGCCACTAAATGACTTTTTTTTGGTTGTGCAGAATGGAGAGAAAAGCCACAACCCTGCAGAGTTTGATTGTCCCACAGGTTGGATCTGGGAGGATGAGTGGACTGTGGATATCAACCGAGCTGTGGATGATCAAGGTGCAAACACTCAACTCACAACATAAAAATAAATGTAAAAATTGAAAATATAAACCATATAATTATGCACATTTTTTGGTATAAATGTCTGTGTGGTGTTTGAAGGCTGGGAATATGGAGTCACCATTCCTCCTGATGACAAGCCTCGATCCTGGGTTCCTGCAGAGAAGGTGTACCATGTTCACCGCAGAAGAAGGCTGATTCGACCGCGCAAGAGGAGTAAAGTCCCAGGAGGAGCAGCTGTGGAGGTCAGCACTGCACAATAGTGCAAGATTATGTACTGCTGTACCATTTCTTTTATAATCCATTGTAATTTCTTATAATACAATTGCAACTTCCATGCACATCAGAACTTAGATTAGATAATCTGCCAGGGCTGTGGCTGTGGTTGACTTGGTGGCCTGCCTGAACTAATGCTATGCTCAATTTACTACTTAGATCCCGGTAGATCAAACGTTTTTACTATAAGTCCTTTTTTTTGCACACAGAGGCGGGATCAAGGCGACCCTGAGGGATGGGAATTCTCTTCTCTGATTGGCTGGAAATTCCACAGAAAGGAGCGTTCATCAGATACATTTCGGCGAAGGCGCTGGAGGAGAAAAATGGCACCGGAAGATCGCCTCGGAGCAGCTGCCATCTTCCAGCTGGAGGGGGCATTGGTGAGAAAATTTACTTTATGTTTATGTTGAACAACTTTTTTTTTTTTTTTTTACGTCTGATTGACAAAGACTTAGTTTGGGAATAAGCCAAAGAGGATGGGATGTCACACAAAGCTGGAAGTGAACCTGATCCCTCTGAGTCATCAAATATTTGCCAATGAATTAGTGAATATCTACAGAGCTATCATGTGGGTGTGTGTTTTGTTTGTTTCTAGCAGCGTGTGACACATAAATGTGTAAAAGCTGTCTGGTTTTCTCGGCAGGGTATTGACACAGAGGGGAAAGAGAAAGATTCCAAGGGTGATGCTACCAAGCTGTTTGGTGCCAACACGCCAACTGTGTCCTGCTCCTTTGACAGTGAGTGATGTACACAGAAGTGAATGTATTTTGCGTTTGCATAGAAGGATTTATAACTGTCCACTTCATACATACTGTGCTGCTCTTTAGGGTCATATATGTACCATCTCCGTGTCTACGTCCATCAAGCACGAAACATGAAATCCATGGACAAAGATAGTTTCTCTGGTAAGATTAAATCAAGAATGAAATTTAATGCATATAAGATTAAGACTTTGAGTGGATTTAGTTTTCAACTTAAATGAGTATCACTGCAAAAGCCCATTGTTAAACTGAATGCTAAAACTACCTCTTTTCCCACCACAGATCCATATGCACATGTCTCCTTCCTGCATGTCAGTAAGACAACGGAGAAGCTAAGAGCAACGCTAAACCCGACCTGGGACCAGACTCTGATTTTTAATGATGTAGAGCTTTATGGAGACCCCCAGAAGATTGCTTCCTGTCCCCCTAATGTTGTCCTGGAGTTCTATGATAGTGACCAAGTGGTACGTTGAAGGATATACAGAGAGGTCCTCTGCACAATGAATGTGTGTTTGTTCAGTACTTGCAGTGTTATTAGATCCCTGAATGTCCATATTGTGCAGATAATTCAGCTAAAACTGTATTTTCAGATCACGCTTAAATTAACTTCAGTGAAACTTTAAAAAAAATACAAAATTTGACATGTTCCTTTACATATTTTTAATTTTCTTTAAAGGACTGTACACCATTCATCTGTTACTCTTACAACATCCTCTGTTAAACTCATGCATATTTCATTTTGCATTCTATATCAGAATATGTATGGTAATCTTGGAAGTTTCTGTTTCAGGGGAAGGACGAAATGCTGGGCCGCAGTATTTGCATCCCAATAGTAAAACTGAATTCTGGTTTGGATCAGACACCAAAACTGTTGTGGCATCCCATCATCCAGAAAGGGAAGGCGGCCGGGGAGGCTCTCGTGGCTGCTGAGCTCATTCTTAAAAGCAAGGTTTGACAAGGAAGTAGTGGACAATCGTCTGTTTTATAGCATTTTTTAAAAGGAATTATTCTCTGGGCCTTCATGCTTGTGAGACTTCTTAAAACTCTGTTACCTTTTTCACATGCAGTCTGCCATACATACCGATACTGAGTAATAAATCTTTAACTTAAACAATGTCTTCATCTTTTTGTCTCCTTTGTATTTCGTGTCATTTCCATGTAGTGCTGGTAATTACTGTTGACATTTCTTATATGAAATCTAAGGTGTAATGTTGTTTTCCTCATTCGTTTATAACTCCAATGGAACTAAGTGTAATCTTGCAGGAAGAAAACAAAAAATAAAGCCTAATGAATGCCTCTGTCTCTGTAGTCAGGAGACTCAGAGCTTCCACTGGTTCCCCCAAAGAGAGGCGAGAACCTCTACATGGTTCCTCAGGGCATTCGCCCTGTGGTGCAGCTCACAGCTGTGGAGGTAAAACACAGCCTTATATATAACTTTCCCTCTAAAGTGACGCACAGGCAAGCAACCTGACCTCATTCAAACCCCCACACTCTGTTTGATTTCAGATTCTTGCATGGGGACTGAGGAACATGAAGCCATACCAACTTGCCGCGATAACCTCACCCAGCCTTGTAGTCGAATGTGGGGGGCAGAGGGTAGAGTCAGTCGTCATCAAGAACATGAAGAAGAGCCCAAACTTCCCAAGCTCTGTCCTCTTCATCAAAGTGGTAATGGCAGCATTACACAGGAATTAAGACATTAAGTGTCTGGAAGAAAGAATAATTTAACTAAATTAACTTTTAATTTTGAATTCACTAAACTTCAGCTTTTCAATTTAATTAATTTCAGTTCAGTATTATTTATATAGCCCAAAATCACAACAACAGTTGCCTCAAATCATTTTATATGCTAAAGACCCTAAAATAATACAGAAAAAACAGAGAAAACCCCAACGATAAGTAGAAGCCCTATTAGAAAGCACTTTTCCTACCGTGGGAGGGAAAACTCACTTTTAACAGGAAGAAACCTGGGCCAGTCAGGGGTGAGGGGAGGAAGACAAAGACATGCTATGGCAGAGAGCCAGAGATGAATAATAACTAATGATTAAATGCAAAGTGGTGTACAAACACACACTAAGTGAAGAAGAACCTATTACAGTGTAACTAAGGGAGGATACAGGGTCACCTGATCGAGCGCTGCTGTGTCGAAAAAGGAACCTTCTAAGCCCAATCTTACAGTTTTGGACTGAAAAACCCTGAAAATGTGCACCAACACACAAATCATTACATTTAGGATTCAATTAAATTATTATGAGTTAGCTCCTGATTATTTATTCAATTTCCTCTATACTCTCCATCTAGCTCCTTCCAAAAGAAGAGATGTACACACCTCCCATTGTGCTGAAAGTGATAGACCACCGTCCATTTGGCAGGAAGCCTGTCGTAGGCCAGTGCACTATCAGTTCTTTGGAGCAGTTCAGATGTGACCCATATGTCATCACCGCCGAGGGAGCAATGTCATCTAAAAGTAAGTGCAGGTCATGCACCAACCTGTCAGTAAGCAAACTCTGCTTTACTACTCTGCTTCCTCTAAATTGGGTCCTGAGTTGCAGTGAGCGACATGTTGAAAAACTAGCTATTAACTTTGCAACCCGATGAATTGGTCCCTGCAGCCATTAGAAAGATTTCAGGTTTAAGGCACTTAAGTTAGGGACACTGTGCCACCACGTAATAGAAAAATAATGCAATGATTTTAAAATCTCATAAATGCATATTTTATTTGGAACAGAAAATAGAAAACCTTTGATGACAGCAACCTGTCTCAAAAGTTGGGACAAGGGCAACAAAATCCTGGAAAAGCAAGGAGTACAATCCTACAGAGGCAGAGTTTCTAAGAAGAAACCTGGATTCTGAAAATAATTTCTGTGTGCGAGGCTGAAAACTGGAAAACTGTTCTGTAGTTGGACAAATTAAAATTTGAAATTTTGGAAAGCATGGATGCTGCATCCTTCAGACTACAGAGAAGAGGGACAGTCTGGCTTGTTATAACCACTCAAAAGTTCAAATTCCTGCGCTTCTGATGGTATGGAGGCACATTAGTGCCTACAGAGTGGCAGCTTGCACATTGCACATCCAGGTGATGTCTTTTTCAGGCAAGGCCTTGGATATTTGAGCAAGACAACACTAAACTATATACTGCTGCTATAACAACAGCCTGGCTTCCTAGGAGAAGAATCTGGGTGCTGATGTGGCCTGCCTGCTGTCCAGACATCAAAAACATTTGACATATGATGAGATAAAAAAAATTCAATAAAGAAGACTGAGAACTGTTGAGCAGCTAAAATCCAACATCAGACAAGACTGGGCCAACATTCCTCTCCCAAAAGTCCTGCAGCTGGTCTCCTTAGTTCTCAGATGTTTACTGACTGTTCTTAAAAGAAAATGGGATGCTACACAGTGGTGAACATGTCCCTCTGTTGCTGCCACCAAATTCAAAAGGAGTTTATTATTTCTTAAATTGGTCCATTTGATATGTTTTCTTCATTCTGTGAATTTGATGTGGGCTTACGAGATTTCTGAATCTTTCTTTTTTTTATAATTTTTTTATTTACAGCATCTTTTTTTGAATTAGGGTTGTTCATACAGTCTGTAGCATGCTAACAGAGAAACGCTAGCTACCAACTCTGTTGCAGTTTATGCACAGAGACAAAAGTAACTGCTTAATGTAATGTTAACAGTGGCTCTGATGATGGCGTCGCCTCACAAACATGTCTCTATCACCATGGAGGAGAAAAGACCACTGCTAGAAGCTCAGGTAAGCCCGACCACCTCATCCCTGTCCTAACACTCACAAGTTTTCTCTATTCACTCAGCAGCAGAGTGACAATCAAGTCAAGTCAAATTTGACAAACTTACTTTGATTACTCTGGCTTACAGTTATTGTACAGCATGTCAGCTGCTGTCAACAAAATGGCTTCCCCTACATCCCATTTTGTATGTATGGTTACTTATTATGGCTTTCTAATTCACAAGGCTGGGCTCCAATAATGCTGAATGACTGACAATCACAGAGCTACAGAAAGCTCAACAAAAACGCTAATCACAAAGCCATGAATCTACAGGGGAGTTACCATAATAACTGCAGTTTTATGTTATCTGGCATATTTTATTGAGGACATTATTATTGCAGCACGGGGGTAACATGTAAGCAGTTTTAGATGCTCAGGCATCTAAACTACGAAGCCAGTGTTGCAATTGAAACCTCAAAAGTAGCATGCCTACAAGTTTCCTACTTAAAGAAACTTTGATACTTTGGGAAATACCCTTATTTTTTCTATATTTACCTGCATAGAATTTGAAAATTTTAAGTGCTTTACATGCTAAATGCGGTACTACTGCTAATACCCAAGTTCAGACCCAAATTAGTTTTTTAAAAAAAGTTAATCTGGGACTGTCTGCGAGTCCAGTGCTGTTAATAATTCATTCAACAGTTCCAACACTAGCCAAAATTTAAAAAATAAAGAAAAACAAATGAAGCGTAAAACCAACATGTTGCTTTTTTAATCTGTGATTTTGTTCTAAACTACTTCTAACAGTGGTAGTCTTAATGTGCTGATTCCAGTCTTTATGCAAAGCTAACTGGGTGGTGGCAGTAGATCCAAATTTAGCACACAGACATGTGTGTGTGATCATTGTGATTGTTTGCATTTAACTCTTGTGACTCTAGAAAATAAAGGTACGGTATTGTGCAAACCCACCTCTCATTTATACAGTATATGAGGCTGTTGCTGATTCATTGATTTCCACGTGCTATTGTATATGGGAACATAATCAGACGCCACATTTCTGCATTTATAATTCCATCAGTTTTGACAGGATGCTTAACCTGACTGGCTTAAATGCAGCTCCAAATCATGTTTTACAGATGGCTGTAGACAGCCACTCTTGTACATCTCTATTGTTTGTAGTGATAAATCAAATTTGGATTCATTATTCCATCAGACCTATTTCTACTGTGTAATTTGGGATAACTCAGCCTTTTCTCCATGTTTCCCTTCCTTAAGAATGGCTTCTTGACAGCCACCCTTACACTGAGACCATTTCTGATGAGTCTTCAGATACTAGAAAAGGCCTTCAATCTCGTTTTTTTGTCTTCCACTTGTCCAGTGTCCTCAAATTTCTTTAAGGACACAGCACACACAATGATACTTGAAAGTAAAATATATAGAAATGAGGAGTGGATCAAGACATTTGGACAATACTGTATTTTCCAAAATTTCATTTTTTAAACCAATAATTAAGTTGTTGTTCTAAAAACGAATGAAACTCCCAGAAAAATGAAATCTATGAATGAAGTGACGATTTAGTCCTTTGATTTATTTAAAAGCAGATGTCAGTCATGGCAAGCATGGACGCCACCTTACCACCAGAGCCACGCTACCTGCTATTAGCACCTTTTCACAGCAGATATTTTAAACTGTCATATCACGAAAGGCATATATGAAAATAAAATCAATATTGATTCGGTAAGCTAAGACAACAGCAATGTAGAATATTAGGGTACACACTAAATGAAATGAATACATCTCTGTATGATTTTTCAAAATGCCTGCTGTGTTAAAAGCTTATTGTTGTTGCTGATTGCTTAGCCCTTTCACAGAATCACTGTGGGTCATTAAACTGTAGCTCAAAGCACTTTATCAACTTTTTCTTCTCTGCAATTCATATTTTCTGCTATCTTGTCAATATTTGTTCCATTTTATTTTTGTCTTTTTGCTTTTTTGTTAGTGCTGTAAATATTTTTTGACTTG
Organism: Pelvicachromis taeniatus; assembly: GCA_015108175.1. Taxonomy (NCBI): domain Eukaryota; kingdom Metazoa; phylum Chordata; class Actinopteri; order Cichliformes; family Cichlidae; genus Pelvicachromis; species Pelvicachromis taeniatus. The sequence continues at coordinate 61,739 of VURO01018271.1, forward strand.
TTTTTATTTATTTTTTTGGGTGCATCTTCATTTGCCAAAGCTTGCAGAGAAGGTAAGACTTTTTAGTATTTGATGAAATAAGATTTAATAGCAGCCAAATCAAATTCTGTTCCCAAATGTAGTGAGATTAAAATGCAGAACAATTCCATCTTTAGGAAAAAGAGACCGTTGATTGGTGGAGTAAATTCTACGTCTCGCTAGGAGACCAGGAGAAATGTGGTCCTTACCTCAAGAAAGGATACGATACCCTCAAAGTAAGCCAGCTCCATTTCCTCACTCAACACTCATAAAGCTGTAATCATTCATCTTGGTTTTTGTATTTCAAGTTGTACTTTAGCTCCTCTACGGTTGCTACAGACTACTTGAATGAGAGTGTGTTCATTTTCAGATCTATGACTGCGAACTGGAAGATGTCCCAGAATTCAAAGGGCTAACTGATTTCTGCAATACCTTCAAACTCCACCGAGGCAAGAATGACGACGACGATGATGACCCCACGGTGGCTGGAGAGTTCAAGGTTTTCTAACTACATTTAGAATAATAATATTTGAAGATGCAGGAAAACATAGGTTAATTAACTACTAGACGGACTATAGTGAACTCGATTTCCTTGTTTGAGTGTGGGGTGTACTGTTGTGCCTGCAGGGTTCGTTCAAAGTGTACCCCTTGCCAGATGACCCAGGTGTAGCTTCTCCACCGCGTCAGTTCACAGAGCTTCCAGACAGTGGACCTCAGGAGTGTCTGGTCAGGATTTATGTGGTTCGGGGCATGGACCTCCAGCCCAAAGACAATAATGGCAGTGTGAGTGTTAATCTGTGTTACCTGCAGTAATACAAATCTTGTCACACATAGTACGGTCAGCACCGTGTCCTATCTTTTCTGCTCAGTGCGATCCATACATAAAGATATCACTGGGAAAAAACACGATCGATGACAGAGACCACTACTTACCCAACACCATCAACCCTTTGTTTGGAAGGTAAGCCTTATGTGTCACTGAATTCAAACAAGTATAAATGGAAACTCTATTACATCTTAAGATTTCTATAACAGTCCTTTTTATTCTTTAGGATGTTTGAGATGACGTGTTTCCTGCCCCAGGACAAGGACCTGAAGCTCTCTATTTACGACTATGATCTTTTTACCCGTGACGAGAAGGTCGGCGAGACGGTGATCGACCTGGAGAACCGCTTCCTGTCTCGATTTAACTCATACTGTGGTCTGCCCCAAAGCTACTGCATGTAAGGAAGCAGATGTGGTAAAGTGGGAAACATTTAAATCATTTTTGGAAAACATGGACTCCAACTCTCCTGTCATCCTGTCATCTAGTTCTGGCATCAACCAGTGGCGAGACCAGCTGAAGCCATCTCAGATTCTTGAGAATCTGGCTCGTCTTAAAGGACTTTCCAAACCCAGGACGGAAGATAACGGAAACTCACTCACCTTCAATGGAAAAGAATACACGCTGGCTCAGTTTGGTAAGGGGTTAGGAATATAATACTATATATTATGTGTCATATATGTATTATACAATGTGCTTTAGATTTGGATGATTTGTCTAAAAATGAGCAACAATTACAATCTTTCTACATGCCCATGTTTAGCAAGGATTAGCAGTTTGTTTTTCTTCAGCACATTTCACATTGCTACATAATATTATAGTGTAATGCCCTGTAACATCTAACACCATATGTTTTATTGGTAAACTAAATTAATTTGAATGCAACAAAAATAGCTGAATCGTTTGTCTCCGGTTTTCAAGAAGATGATTCAGTTAATTTGAATCACTTACTGTTTAAATGATAACTTGACTGATCATTATATAGCACGTTAATACTCTACTTGAGGTACCAAAGTGACTTGTACATGTCTCGTTCATCCAATCATACACATTTACACAAGCACTGTTTTCTACATCTAAATACTTTCTATCTAACATTCACACTCCAGTGAGTGCACTGGGAGGTAATCGGGGCTCATTATCTTGCCCAAGAACACTTTGGCATGTAGATTGGAGCAGGGGCTGAACCACCAGCCTTCACAACAACAATATAATATTGTTGTGACTGAATTGTTTTGCCTTTGTAACACTGGACTGTGTTAATACTAATCTAGCAATCTTTTTTTCTTTTTCTACATTAAGAGAACAACATGGAAATTCATCAGCACTTGGGTCCACCTTATGAACGCCTCTGTTTGCACGTGCTCAGAACACAGGGTCTCGTCCCGGAACATGTGGAAACTAGGACGCTTTACAGCACCTTCCAACCCAACCTGTCTCAGGTTAGACGTCTTATACTGTACAAGTTTTTGGACACGAAGACTCAGGCTCAGTTATTTTTGTAAAACGTATATATTGTGTTGGTTTAGGGACAACTTCAGATGTGGGTGGATGTTTTCCCCAAAAGCATAGGCCTCCCCGGGCCTCCCTTTGACATCACACCACGCAAACCAAAAAAGTAAGTGCTTTCTCTTCAGTACTTCATCGCTGAGGATGTCACTGAGAGCTAACAAGGAATGTGTTCAAATGTTCAGGTATTTCCTGCGTGCTGTCATCTGGAACACCACAGATGTGACTCTGGATGAGACCAGTATCACTGGAGAGCGCATGAGCGACATCTATGTGAAAGGGTATGCTAATTCTGCTTTAATGCACTTGTTTGTCCAAATCTATTGTTTACTTTTTCAAAAATCTTCCTTAAGGAGGTAGCAGCACTGTGTGTTTGAGGGTTACTGTGGTCAAAGGCCAATGATTATTCATTCTTGTTGTTTATGTGCCAGCTGGATGCCAGGAATGGAGGAGGACAAGCAGAAGACCGATGTCCACTACAGGTCTCTGGATGGCGATGGTAACTTTAACTGGCGATTCGTCTTTGGCTTTGACTACCTGCCAACTGAACAACTCTGCCTCGTATCCAAGAAGGTGAGGCTTGTTGCAAGTTTATTTATTATACTGTAGATCAGATTATTTTAATACAATTTTTAAAATAAGTTTTTTTTATGATTAAGTTAAAGCATGTTTAAATATCTTCTTCTTCTTTATTGTTTTACAACAGGAACACTTTTGGAGTCTTGATAAAACAGAGTTTAGGATTCCTCCCAAACTGATTGTTCAGGTTTGGGATAATGACAAATTCTCACTGGATGATTACCTTGGTAAGAAATGTTCAAGTCCAACCTGTGTATCTATAAGACAGCCTTCACAAAACCTGAGTGCAATGTGCTGTGATTCCAGGTACTGTGGAGCTGGATTTGCGTAACCTGGTTGTTCCTGCGAAGAACCCAGAGAAATGCTCTCTGAGCATGATGGATAATTTGGAAATAGGACCATCCAAGACAGAGCAGAACAAGTCTCTATTTGCTCAGCAGTCAGTCAGAGGATGGTGGCCGTGCTCTATTGAACAAGATGGGAAGAAGGTCCTGGGTGTAAGTATGAATAGTTGTCTGTTTAAGTTGGAACCACAAGACATTCGAAAATTTTGAGGAGTTAAAATACAATATTCCCAAAGTGCCATGAAGAGAAAAGAATAACCCTTTAAAGCCCCAGCATATTGTATTTGATACATGTGTTTATGAAACTTCTACATCATCAGCATGACTTTTTTTTTACCCTTAAAAATTGATATAAATTGCATGACACATTTTTAATGACTAAATTGCACAAATATGGCTTATGTAGCAAATGTGATACAAATTAAAACTCATATATGGAGAGCTTTGGATGACAACATTATACTACTGCTTTGTTTTCTATTGATTATTCCTGGATCAGAAATTTGTTACTTGCAGAAGATTGTCAGATAAATTATCCTTAGGTATTCCAAAAGTGTCAAAGGTCATTGTTGTCTCATCACTATGTTGTTTGTGTTGGGTTTGCAGGGCAAGGTGGAGATGACACTGGAGATTGTGAGTGAAGTGGATGCAGATGAGCGACCTGCAGGAAAAGGACGGGATGAACCCAACATGAACCCAAAACTGGACCCTCCAAAGTAAGAGCCTGCTATACAAGATTAGCTGGGCTTAAAAAGTATTCTTCAACATAAAACACAGGCTATGATGTCTACTAAATACATTTTCTGTCAACTACTAGTCGCCCAGAAACATCCTTCTTCTGGTTCACCAACCCATGTAAGACCATGAAGTTCATTGTGTGGAGAAGGTACAAGTGGATCTTTATTGGACTCATCATCCTCATCATACTGGTCCTCTTCATCGCCATCCTGTTGTATTCTTTACCGGTAAGGACAGCCAAAAGTAAAAGCACTGGATAACAACGTTATCTCATATTCTAAAATTGTTCGGTCTTATCTTTTATACGTGTAGGAAAATTGTCAGTGTGTTTTCAATGTTTTCTCTTGCCTTTTACAGAACTACATCTCAATGAAGATTGTGAAACCCTTAAGTTAACAATAAGGACCATCAGGAGCAACGAACTGGGCACAGATGCTGCCAGATCTCGGCGTGTGCCTTTTTTTTTTAACTTTAGTTTTTTTTAACAAATGGGAAGGGGAGCTTGCACGTTTGCACCATTTCAGCATATGAACACATTGTCTACACCACTCACCTGTGATAATACAGCTCATTAAAGTCTGTTTCCTGAGAGTTTTGTTGAAAACACTGTATGGAAAAGGTGTTTGTTGGCCCAGTTTGGGTGATATTTAGGGATTACTTTTATTAAACTGAATATTCTTTTTTATGAAAATGTTTCAATATTTGTAGCTACAAAAAGGATCGAAATCAGTGGCTCAAAGTTTCCTTTAAGTGTATTTATTGACAGCTCCATTAGAGAAAAATATGCAGGTGGAATCTTTCTCATCTCCCAATGGAAACCTGATCCTTAGGGCATGGTGTGTTTTTGGGTTTGAAAGATACAGAGATGCTGTGTTTTGGGAAAATGTGTCTTAACTGTTCTGATACTCCTCACACTTGAGGGCTCAGAAAATGTTTCTGCTTAGGTAGCAGTTGCCCTTTTCCCCTCCTGGATCACCTGGAGCATTCCTTAGTTACGTACCAAACTTTGACAACTGTCCAGCTGGAAGTCACTTGGATGAGTGATGAAATGTTTCTCCCGCTGAAAATGCTACACCCAGAAAGAATCAACATTCTGGGTCTTCCTGATTGAACACGGGCCAGAAAAATATATCGTTGAAAAATTATGATTTTTAATTACTTAAGCCAGTACTTTACATTTAATATTCAAATATGTACAGCACATATTGTACAGAAGTGGACTTATGTGCATTTTCACAAAGTGGTCACTTTCTTGTAATTGTTTTCTATGTGTAATCCAACACAACATTTAGTGATTACCAAGCTAACCTTAATGTTTCCTTTTGGAAGTATAAAACATTCATTTCAAATAAAAATTCATTCTTCCTGTGAGTTGCGTTGATTACAGCGCTGCTTCAGTAAAGCCTCCACCTCTCCTCTCCGTGCCAGGCTGTTGGCTTTGCCTTGGAATCTCCCGTTCTTCCCTGCTCCCTTCCCTTGGAGCAATTCTAACACCCTACAAAGTAAACAGACAGATACAGTGTCAACCTACATTAAGATTTTAACAGTAGAAGCTACATAAACATGAATACTTACTGTGGCCCCATCTCAGTCACTAGTTCACTGGGTCCAGCCAGCAGAAACAAACCAGGTCCCTTTTCCTCTCCAACAGTCAGGAAAACCAGCGTTTCCTATAACCAGAACAGAGGTGGGAAAAAACATATACTGACGAGGTAATGCCTAGTAGTAAAGCAGTCAAATTATGATCTTACCTCAGTGTTTATTTCATTGACAATGATATTCATAAACTCATTGTCTCCCTCTTTTCTATAGAAAGAACAACAACACAGTTTTGTTATTGAAAAGCTGACCTTGATGCCAAAATGTCACAGGTTGTAAAGAATGGGTCTTTTTGAAAATGGTTACCATTAGTGCAGTGTGTCTCCATGTGGAACCTCTTACTTGTGAAAGGTGAAAAAGCTGTCTTTGTGAGGATCGTTCTTAAAGCTCTGAGCGATGAGGACTGCCATGTCACGGAGCAGGCTCAGGTTAGTCTGCCAAAAACAGTTTTGTAGTAGTTGAGGAGCCTTCAATGCAATATCTTAAGTTGAAGTATATTTACCCCTATCAAAATTTCAAATTCTCCTAATATCAATTTATTTTCACTATACCATTTGGTTTCCTTCAAATCTGTCAAACACTAATCTAGAAAGAAATGTTCTTACTTTCTGTAGCAGCTTAACAGACTTCTGCAACTTGTCGACTGCCTCGACGTGCTCATCTGGTCCCGTTCTGATGAAAAATGACCAAAAGATTTCACGCAAAATTTTTGAATGATTCAAAGTAAAATTTTGACCTTTTAGATTTCTAACTTACTTTAGAAGTGAGACCAGTGAACGCTCTGTGCTGTAGCTTTTCTCTGCATACTTCAGTACCCTGTTTCCTGCCAGGAAAATAAGGTTGGTTTTGTTTTTCTTTCCTTTGTCAGTCCCCAGTAGCTTTATTACCTTAAATTTGAATATAAAGAAATTAGATACACAACAGTTAATGTCACAAACAGTAAATATAATTATGAAAAATGTCAATGTTGTACCTGTAAGTGACCGAGGTTAGAGACGTGGGTTCCACAGCACATGTTGGCATCTATGCCCTCTATATCAATGATCCGAATGGGACCTGCGTGATCCTCTGGCAGCCCTCGACTTCTCACCTGATTTGTGCAAATACATATTGTGTAATAGACACACACGGCAAAAGATCTCTTTTATAACCAGTAAGTACAATAGCTGTACCTTCGCCACAGCTGGGTCATCTATAGAAAGAAGCTGAACCATGACAGGAATGTGAGCTCTGATCTTCTCATTTACACATTCTTCCAGTTCTTGAAGCTGGCCAGGTTTCATGCAGGGAGTGTCCAGCTCAATGGTGCTTCTTTGACGACCCAGTTCCCTGATAAAAATTCAGAAAAAATGTAAACCTACAAGCCTTAATGGCTACAGGAAAACGAACATGTGCAGCGGTGAAGTACCAGGATGTGGTCTTGTATCCAAACATTCTGTCTGCCAAAGCTGTAATCAAATGCTGACCTAAGAGTCAAGAAGAAAGCAATCACAGCTTAGGCAACATGCAATAAATGCACGATGTCATTCTTTCATATCTGTGTGGTGGTTAGTACCTGAGTGTTGCTGCATATGATCAAATCTCCTCTCCCAGTCTACCTTCACTTGAACCTCCTGACCCACCTCCAGAGGTGAGGCCACAAAATGCAGGGCGTCTGGTCCCTGCCTCGTCACCCTCAAAACTGGGACATCTCCAAGGAATCCATGGTCATCTGGCTGCAGGAGGATAACGTAAAACATGCAAATTTTGAAAGTGACATTGTACACGCTTGCATTTACATAAAGATTTGCAATGAGGGCACGTTAGATATAAAAATGTAAATAAAGGAGCTTGAAAGAAAAACGAAAATGAACACCCTTACCTGGCCACCTCCCTCAGGAAACAAGATGGTATCTTGTAGCTTGATGTGGAATCCTATAAGAGTTTCTTTGTTTCCATTTACTTCATGTTTTAGTTCTCCAGGGCAACAGGAGACTACAGAGGTAACAAACTGAAAGGAGACGATTGAAATAACGATAACAATCGTGTCATATAAAGGTTATAACCAAATACATTACATGCTTCTAAAAGGACTTTACTACCAGCAGCTAACTGCTAAGCAGTTGAAATGTTTGCAAGTTTTCAACCGCCTCATGCAAGACTTTATAAAAGTCTGGCTTTCTAGATGTAAATTAAAGTCACAGCACGTACAAGGACTGAATTCACCCCGTTGCTTTTTAAACAACGAGGCAATGTCCTAAATTCCCTAATTGCATTGCATTAGAGGCGATTTATTACATTTAAGTTGAGTTTTAAAGGAGAAAAATAATACGAGCTAATGTATAAAGTGCGTTAATCACACAGTTGCAACCTCAACTCAAAGTTAAACTCCATAAATCTAAGGTCATGTATGATAAAATTGCGGTTAGCTCGTAGACTATAAAGGAGCTATAAAAGTGTTTACAGCCCTTACGCTGGTTACAAAGGTAGCTAGCAGGTGCATCAGTTAGCAGGCATGCTAATCACCACTGATAAATTTCCAGGTCTTTTCTCGTGCTGTTAAAGGCTTCTTACCTCTTTCATGTAGCAGTCTCGCTGACACTGAAAGGCCATTTTCTCCTGTTTTTGAAAGGAAAGCTGCACAAGCCGGTAGCACGAGCACAGAGAGCGGAAGCCTACAGCTGTCAGACGACGCCAACGGGTACCATCATAGTCCAAACTTAGTGACTTCGATTTTCACTTCGTAGTTTTTTTTTGTTGTTTTTTTTTTAATTAAGCGTGAAAGATTAATTAAGCCACAATTATTTGCTTCATAATCATCTTTTAAATGCACTTTTGTTTTAACAGGAGAAACAGAGAAAAACTCAGGATATGCTCTATAAAACCGAATAAACTACAACACGAATTGTAAACTGTAAATAAAACCAGAATGCAGTGATTTTCAAATTTACTGCCATAACTTATTCTTAGTGGAACGCAGACAACATCCCAAACGTTGAAAGTCAGGAAATGTACCGATATAGGAAAAAAAATAATAATAGTAATTTCACTTAGACAGCATGTCAAAAAAGTTGCTGGAAAAAGGCTGGAAAAGTAAGTGTTGCAAAAAAAATAAAAAAATTACAACTAGTTATAGATTAACTGGCAACGGGTCAGTTACCTCACTAGGTATAAAAAGTGAGGCTGTGTTTTTAATGCATTACTACAAGTGTACCAAAAACTACATTTGGACTGCAGATTGAGACTTTTAATCTCACTGCAACGTTACCGCCATCTTCTGGAGTTACCAACACAATAAAACAATAAAACTTGTTTTTATTATCAATCACATACCAGTGTACAGTGAACAATTATAGAGC
>VURO01018271.1:70706-97796 GCA_015108175.1 Pelvicachromis taeniatus
AGTGAACAATTATAGAGCAATAAATAATCTCACATAAAATATCATCATACATGTAAAAACAGCCTTTTGAACAATAGCACATTCATTTTTAGCATATAATACAGCCTTCAGTAAACAAAGTGTTGTACTCAGTATCTTGAGCTATACATTTACAGCAGCCATCACCAGAGAGTATAAAGTATCAGTCAGACTGTTGGGAGAAAAAACAAACAGATAAATGGTCAGTCTCCACAAGTCAATGATCAATATAAGTTATAGATTTCCAGGCTGCATTGGTTGTAGAATACTTAAATAAAGATTATTGCACAAGTGATTCCCAATATTACATTGTACACTCCTTACTTATATGGAGAACACTTCACTTACATCACTAAGATCCCCCATATCTGGAGCTTCTCCTTTGTTACTGTTAGCCATCTCTTGGATCATCTGTAAAAGGAAAGCCGCGCATTTAAACACAAAATAATGGAAGGTATTGAATGTTACATGTAATGAGATCGAAAGCAATACTGGAATTTAGTTGATCTTATTACTGAGAACACTGAATTCACTCACATCCACATAATGGTCATATTCCTCTTTTCCTTCATCTTCTTCGTGCTCCCAGTCCCTCCAGTTATCAAAGTCGACTGAAATCCAACTGGCCTGTTGAATGAAGATACAGAAACACCATTTTAGGTATTATTTCCTAAAAGTAAAGTTGAGGGATTACAGCAACACAACTTGTTGTTGTGTTGCAAGTTGTGTTGCTTGACAGGTTCATAAAAACAGTCAAGCTATTTTTATGAACCTGAGTAAATACCAAATGAGAAGAATAGAATACCTTGATACTGATCAGTTTAAAGACAGATACAAAAACACACATGCTTACCTTAGCTGGATCTTTCTGAAGGCGAGGCCAAGCGCAATCAGGTTTCATCTTCCTCAGCAAGACATTGATGGTGCGGTCAAAGACCCTTTCTCTGGAGTCCTTTAAAGTGATGACAAGATAAACTTAACAGCCTGCTTCCTGTACATTGAAGAATACAGAATATAATGTGGATGCTTACGTGGATCTGGACTTTGTCATAGAAGTGCAGCTCGTTGTAGTACACATCATCTGTTTCGTTCTTGCAGCTGTTGTAGAGAGGTAATGGGGTTGTCAAAGAAACCATTTTAGACATTTTCTACACTGTGTCACGTGTGACCGACGCAGACTTCAAGAGAGGGAATTCCATTAAAAACTCACCACAGAATCAGTTTTTCTGGCTGAATATCAACTTGGACATCTTTAGGTTTCTGAACCGTGAAGTTGATGGTGACGTATTTCTTCCTGTCAAACCACAGCGCATGTGCTGGCTTGCTGTTAAAACATCAAGAAACTGCTGATGAATCAAACCTGGAATCTTTTCATAATGAAAGATTTACAAAAAAATAATACTTTATTGCTCAGTAGTTTGGTAGCACTTACCTCTCCTCTGGTCGGACTATTTTAGGTTTGTTCATTCTTGTTGTTGTTGTTGTTTTAAATAAATGAGAAGTTGCTTTACTATTCCTTTTCACCAAGAGAAAGCTAACTCACACGTGTTCGGTTGAGTTAGTAGTGTGCTCTAGTGAAGCGCTCCGGCCCTAGGTGCTATATATAGACCATCTGGTATCAGCTGCTGGGAGACTTGCCTGCCACAGCCCCTTCCCTGCCCTTTATAGCCTGACTGTGGAACACTCGGGAAAACAGATGCATTTTCTGGGTCCTCAAAGTGGTTCAGCCACCTTTAATTGGGTGTTTAAGAGGGTGGAGGTGGGGGCAGGGAGAATCCAAACAGAAAATTACCTAATGGTTGTTGACCAACATTGCCTGATGGGATGCAACAGAACTTTAAGAATTTTGGGCAAAATCTGGGCACACGGATAATTTTAAGATTAATTTTACAGAATTTATTAATCATTTACCAACACACAATTAAATGAATAATCCAGCTAATTTCAATTGACAGTTTTCCATTAAATGTAATGCTTAGTTATGTAACAAAATTAAATGACTTAAAATCAGTATTTTGTGTAAATATTTTTTAAGAGTAGAATTGTAAATGTAAACCATACATATAATGAAGATAAAATATTTTATTTATTTTCCAAAAGTTAAAAATAGAGTCGGTACAAATCAGACAAGTTAGAAAGGCAGGTTGGATCATTTTAACGCGTTTGAAAGTCAATATTTGGTATGACCATGTTTATTCTTGAACCCTAGTCAAATTATCTTGTAATGTCTTTAAGTAACCTTCAGCATTAGTGCTAAAGGGTTTTTTAAAGGCTTCTTGGTCATTTGGCTAATGACCGTCGATACCTGTCCTTAAGAATAGCTTCTTGACAGCCACCACACCACTACAGCCATTTCTGAGGCCAACAGTAAATGGATCACCTGAAGGACCAGATATATCTGTCAGGTCTCCAGGTCCTTAACAGATTATTTTTCCTATTTCTTAAGCACATGACTTTCAGATATTGTTCATCTGCTGTAAATCTCAGTGTCCCGTGATTTAACAAACAGACAGCATTCCTCTGAAAATGGTCATGTAGGAGAACTGGACTGAAAATGTCCCAGAGAAAGCCTTGGGATCTATTGAACAAGAGCACACATTTTTCAAAAATGGCAAGAAAGGAGGGAGTCAACTAAAAAAAAGACAAAAAAGACACAATACTATTAAAGTGCATTTCAAATGAAAAAAACAAAACAAAAACAAAACCCACAGACTTCAGATTTTAGAAAGGCGTTAGTCATACATTTCATTTCATCCGGAAGTCGCCCCCTGCTGGTCTAGTGGTAACCGGAAATTCATTTCTTCGCTCGGTCTGAGCAAGGAATGCAGCTCGAGCTACTAAAGGCTGTGTACATATAAACTAATGAAGTAAAAAAATTATAAATCAATGAACAGTTTATTTTTTAAACTTTACGTTTACATTTGCTGCTTTAGACCATCGTGAAGTAGTAGCCATCAAGAAGAACATGCCTCGTAGAAGACAGGTAAGAGTACATGTAGGTCGGGTAACATTAGCTAAGTTAGCGCTAATGGTTAACCAGAAGGTTCCACCATATTCCATTCAATAATCTGACAGTATAACGCGCTAAAACACAGCATTAGCATCAACTGATAAATCTGCACAAAATAATTTAAATATACCGACTTTAACTGCATTGTCACATTCAGCTTGTGTCAGTATTGTTCGAGCTCATTAATCCCCCAGTGCACAGTTAAAAGCAGCTAAAAAGAAGCTAAAACTTTTACCTCACGTTTGGTGAAATGTAACAGCGCTCAGTGGTTTATGTGTATGTAGGCTTTGCCCTAAGACTAAAACAAAATCAGTCGTGCTTAAACTGCTCTGTTTGTGAATACAGTGGTGTGCTACATTGGCTGGATTAAAAAAAACAAAAACATAAAAAACACAAGAGCAGAGCTAACCGTTAACGCTAAGCTAACAACAATAACAGTTGACGTGCGAAGAAGACTGGTTCCTTTGTGGTGGTAATTACTACACCTGTGACAGTATTTGGCTAGTTTTTTTTAGTACTAGCTAGGTGGAATATATGACTTTGGTATTAGTAAGACGCAAACGGTGGTAAGACCTGTTTATTCTGATAATAATAATTTAATAAAGCTAATGGCGAGCTATCATTTGATTGTAGCTAGTCATAAAACAGCATTTTTACAGTGTTACTTAAGATATGTTTTTAATTTGGCGGATTTATGGCTCAACAATGAATAGTTATGATGTGAATCCTGAATTAACTACTGTATAAATAGGTGGTTGCTGTATTGTCTAATTTGCTTAAGCAACACAGCAGAGGTTTCCATCATATCTTCTGATGCTAAAGTGAAGTTAAATGGTTAAAACGCCAGAACACCTATGTCTTTTTGGTTTGTGGACGCCAACAGTGTTATTCATACTTTTTTGACACCTTTATGACATTTTGTCATAAATTTACTGTTTTTTCCCCTGACAGAGACACATGGCTGGGAGTGGTTCAGATGGAACTGAAGACTCTGACTCCTCTGCTGAAAGAGAACAGACCAATAGCTCAGAAAGTGAGGGGACTGTGCCCAAGAGACAGCGCCTGACCAGAGCCTCTACCCGCCTTAGCCAAAGCTCTCAGGGTTGGCAACATAGCCTACACATATGCGTACATGTATATATATTCATATTTTTACAGTGATTTTAAGATTAGTGTTAATTCCTTTTCCCTTAGATACTCAGGACTTAAAGCGAGCTGCAGATCACGATGAATCTCCACCACTGACGCCCACTGGAAATGCACCATCATCTGAATCGGAGTTGGACATCTCCAGTCCCAACGCCTCACATGATGAGAGCCAGGCCAAGGACCAAGCCAATAGAGATTCGGATAAAGATCTCTCCCACCGACCTAAACGCCGCCGCTGTCACGAAACCTATAATTTCAACATGAAATGCCCAACCCCGGGGTGTAATTCCCTTGGTAAAATATATTTCTTTTTGCCAGACGTCAAAAGTATTATTAAAAGTTTGAACATGTGAAATATGGCATATCAGCAAACATCATGCTTGATTTTCTCGTATTTCTCAGGTCACCTCACAGGAAAGCATGAACGTCATTTTGCTGTATCAGGCTGTCCTCTTTATCACAATCTTTCTGCTGATGAGTGTAAGGTGAGTCTTATAAAACATCCCTACCTGTTCCCAGCAAATGTTATTAATATTGTAGGTTAAATTGGCTGGTATGAGTATTTGGCTGCCTGAGCTGTATCAGGGAGAAATGAGAGACCAAGCAGAGACTTTAATCCATGCTTTATTTATTTATTTATTTATTTATTTATTTATTTGTCAGGTAAAAGCCATTAGCCGTGAGAAACAAGAGGAGGAGGTAAAGGCACAGGAGGACAGCAACTCGCGCCATGCAACTCGTCACCAGGTGGGTCTGCTTTAGAAATGAGAGCATCACGTTGAATTTTACACTTTGTTTAATTTTCTGTTATTTTAACTGCTGTCGGTAATTTCTCATACCAGGAAAGTGAATTGTTTATTTATCTTTATTTATAGACACCAACACCAAAACAGATTCGTTATAAGGAGCAAGTGGCTGAGATAAGGAAGGGTCGAAACTCTGGCCTGCAGAAGGAGCAGAAAGAAAAACATGTGGTACATCACTAGTACTTTTGCTATTTCTAAGCTTATTCCACCTCGTAGCTGGCATGTCACTTCATTTCCCGCTTGCCTTTTCTCGTGGTCCACAGGAGCATCGGCAAACGCACGGCAACACCAGAGAGCCTCTGCTAGAGAACATCACCAGTGAATATGACCTGGAGCTGTTCAGGAAAGCACAGGCCCGAGCATCTGAAGACCTGGTAATGACGGGGCTTCACATCTCCATAAGTGTTAAACTTGCTTTTTAGCATTTTAGAACTAGATAAAAGGAAAACAAGTGGGGCATCAATCTGTGGTGTACTTTCCCTCTTTAAATGAAGCTAGAACTGGTGCTGTTCATTGTTCAAGTTACATTATTTTTCTTTAAAAACAGAGTTGTCTCTACTTTGTTTTATTTATTTATTTTCAAAACTGTCAGTTTTAGCATCCCAGTTTTTTTTTGATTGATCACACACATTGGACGTTAATGTTTCCCATCTTCATGCCTGCAGGAGAAGCTGCGTATCCAGGGTCAGATCACAGAGGGCAGTAACATGATCAAGACCATCTTGTTTGGCCGCTACGAGCTGGACACCTGGTACCATTCACCCTATCCTGAGGAGTATGCACGTCTGGGTCGTCTGTACGTCTGCGAATTCTGCCTCAAATACATGAAGAGCCAGACCATCCTCAGGCGACACATGGTAAGAGAGACCGTAATATCAAGTCATTGGAGTCCTGCTACACTTAGAAATGATTTTTTTAAAAGCATCCTAAACATTTTTTAAAGTTGCTCTTATTACATTATATATTTTTATGCCACAGTGGCCTTCAAATAAGAATAATTTATCTTGAGGAACTCACTACTTTGGAAGTACCACTGATATGAAATATAATGTGTGTCTTTTTAGGCGAAATGTGTGTGGAAGCATCCTCCAGGAGATGAGGTATACAGAAAGGGGTCTATATCTGTGTTTGAAGTTGATGGCAAAAAAAATAAGGTAAGAGTCTTACTTAATGGAAACCAACATTTTTTTAAAAATTGAATCAAATAAATAAGGCACTTTGAAAGTAATCAAGTGCTATATCATCCTCAGATCTACTGTCAGAACTTGTGTTTACTTGCCAAGCTTTTCCTGGACCACAAAACACTTTACTATGACGTAGAGCCTTTTCTCTTCTATGTCATGACTGAAGCTGACAACACTGGCTGCCATTTAGTAGGCTATTTTTCAAAGGTAAATAAAAACAAGATTATCATTTTTATCCACACAAAGATTTAATGTTATTTTCCAGAACAGAAATGTCTAAAAAGTGTTTTTTTCATTCTATTTATTACTTTTAAGGAGAAAAATTCCTTCCTGAACTACAATGTATCCTGTATCCTGACGATGCCACAGTACATGAGACAAGGCTTTGGAAAGATGCTCATTGACTTTAGTATGTATATATGTTAATTTATTTTACTCTCAATGTAGTCGTTAAATTGCATTTCAGTCTTTTTGCATAATGAAATACATATTATTCTTTCTTCCTTCTGACTGTCCTGTGCTTCATTTAGGTTATCTGCTGTCCAAGGTTGAGGAGAAGGTGGGCTCGCCAGAGAGACCTCTCTCTGATCTGGGCCTCATCAGTTACAGAAGTTACTGGAAGGAGGTATTACTCAGATACATGTACAACTTTCAAGGCAAAGAGATCTCCATCAAAGGTAAGTGAAAGCACAGACCCTGTAATTTGGCAGCTTAAATTATATGTTTACCAGAAAAAGCTGAAAGTGGCTCTGTACTTTGTTACCAGTTACCAATTACCAGTTTAAAATAATCTTAATTTTAGCTTATATTGGCCTTGGTAAAGTCACAGTGTACATCTTCTGTCTAGTAACAAGACAGTTTAGCTTCTTTCCCTCTTAGCTCACCTCTTAAGCTATGTTTTTTCTGTTTGGCTGTCCCTTGCAAATAGAGGATTTGCGCAGCAGCAGGTGGGTGGGAGTGCTGTGCTCAAAGTCTGAGCCGTGTGCCTCAGATGACCATATTGAGGAAATTCCCTCTCACTGACAGTCAAGAGCAGGAAAAAAATGCCTAAAACTGAGTGTTTAGAGAAGTCTGAAGCTTGAGTTTTAGGCCCATAGAGATTACTTGTACATTCAGGTTTCTCAGAGTGTATATTGATGATACATAAAAGGAAGAGCATAATTAATCCACTTTAAAGTGTGATGATGGAAAAGACATAGTTCAGCACAAGAAGATTGATGCATTTAATAAACTAGACAAATACATAGAATGAATATTTGTTTTATTATTTGCATGCTGCACAGAGATCAGTCAGGAAACTGCTGTCAACCCGGTGGACATTGTGAGCACCCTGCAGTCTCTTCAGATGCTGAAGTATTGGAAGGGAAAGCACTTGGTACTGAAGCGTCAGGTAAGCTGGCTCCTCTCCGTTTTATTTACGCTTAAAATTTGCTTCTGAAAGAGCATGCGGTCAATAAATACGGCACAATTGTGATTGTATTTATTGAAACAATTGCTTTTGTATCAAATTATTTAGGTAACGAGGTAATTTACTTGTCTTTTTAAAATATTTTATTAATTTTGGAAGCAAAATTTTATGTTAATGTTTTATTCCAGGCCCTGCATTCCATTTTCTATCTTGTTGGAAAAATTAGATTTGATAACCTAGTGTGTTCCCCTGTTTTTCATCCCAGGACCTGATTGATGAGTGGAAAGCAAAGGAGATCAAGCGAGGCAATAGCAACAAAACCATCGACCCAAGCTCGCTAAAATGGACCCCTCCCAAAGGGACATAAGCACTGAGAACCTCAGGCTACTGAAAACACTTGCCTCTAGCCTCACCAGCCACAAGTAGCCTAGACCTATGAACTGTCAATAAAGATCAGTGTTTTTTTCTTTCATCCCTTTGACCCTGTTTATTTCTTCTTGTCTGCAATGTGAATTTTTTAAAAAACCTTTTTATATTTTACTCTCATTTCTAGCCTAACCAGCATACGTTCCAAGTCAAATGCTTTTTGTCAACGTTGTGAAACATGACTGTAGAGGATTTGCTTTAAAACTGCCTTTGTGTGCTGAATGTTAATTGATGAACGGTCCAATGTGATGGATTAATGTTAGATTAAAATAGCTACATTTGACTGCATTTAGAGGTTATTTTTATTTACTATGAGAAATGTGCTTTTTGACAATGGTGGTTATTCTTTTTGAGCGTTAATACAGTAACTGTTGGCATGAATTGAAACATGAAATTGAGCAGGGTGTGCTTTTAAATGAGTATGAGTTATGGTAACACGCCTTTGGTTGGTATAAAATTGTATAGATCTTCGTCATAATGTGTCTTTTTTTTTCTAATTCCATCAATACAGGATTCTCATCCATTCCTTTGCTGAACCTGCCAATGATGAGGGGAAAAAGGCGATTTTTAATTTACTGAGGATATAAAATAAAAATGTAACACCACTATACGAATGCACATAGAAACAAAGCAGCCTCAGGTTTTTATACGGATACAATCGTACCTTGCTTGTATGGGTTCTCTGAAACGTGGATCGCAGTGGTTTTTGCAGAGCGATTTACTTTGGGTAGAGATTCTGTAATAAACAGGAAACGTTTGACTGGGATGGTTTTCGGCTTGTACTTTGAATCATAGCTGTTAATTATGTATTAGCACTTTGATATTTTTAATATCAATAAAGCTGCCTTGATATTTTGAAATATCTACAATTTACATGTTTTCTCTTCATGTATTTATTCTCACCACCACTGGAAATGCTTCTTCCCATCAGGCCCACAAACATTTCTCCTTTATTTCCTATAAGAATGAGACGTAAACATTGATGTTGTGATTAAAAATTAGATTCCAATTATCGGAACTACTGGTGTTCAAATACTTTAGTATGATAAGTGATAACTATGCTTCAATAAGGTCAGGCTACTCACGTCTTTTCACTTGGTTGGGTTTTTTTGCTTCTGTGAAGAGATAAAGTAAATCTATTGTCATGCAACAGGCTTTTATATTTATTATGAGACATTAAAGTTGTCATAAGCACAAATTGTAAACAGAACTGAGGCATTATGTTATGCAGGGATAAGTTTCAAGGTTACCTGAGCGTTTCCCCATGAGTCCGTAGAATCGAAGGGCTTTAGATCTTTTTATTACATTGGACATTGGGCTGGCCAGGTTTGTCTGCAGTGATTCATCCTGCAAGAAACAGTTTTGGTGATATTTTACTTCAAGTAAACCTGTTTTTACATTTACAAAGTATATCTACATAAGACTACAAGCAAAAGCACAATTAATGCAATGTTCGAGCTGTTTCTTTCCATCTGTGTTCTTTCAGATTAGATAAAAAAAGAAGGAAATACAGATTCATTTGCAAAATGTTAAAAATACATATGCACCATTGTTACTTACACATTTTTGCCTCTAAATATCAGCTTCTTGGAAAAACAAAACAAATGCAGAAATTTTACAACACACAGCTTTCAGACTTCTTTAAAAGTGTATTTTTTTCTTGTATATAAGCAAGAAATCTCAACCTAATCATCATCTAAGATTTTATCCTCTTCACCTAAACTTGAACAGAATAAGTGAACAAACTCAATGCTTTGATATTTAAATGTGTCCAGCGATCAACCCATCATAAAAGCAACAGTGCCTCTCACCTTCCACTCTTTCAGAAGTCCTCTCTGCTCTTCCGCACTGCACGAGAATCTCTGATAGGTTTGCACCAAAGCACAAAAAGTCACAAAAAGCAGCTGAATCTTCCAGTTATCCATTTCTAGTTTAAGGAGAAAAGCTCTTCTTCTACTTCTTTTTAATCAAATATATATTTTATCCCAGAAAAAGCTAATAAAACATTCGAGATGGTATTGGCAGGATGGGTTTCCGTATTATTTACTCTGTCCCAACTGCATTCATGATGCCTTTATACCTCTAAACCCCTGCTACTAGACTCCTCCCCTCTAAACAGGTCCCTGATTTATTGTATTGGAGAATTTGTAAAGGATCAAGCTTTTAAATTGTTTCCCTCATACTTTGTACTCATTAAATGAGAGAAAATGTGATTGAATTAACAATTAAATTAGTATTTTTTTTTTTTTTTTTATAACTGGACCTATAAGACATCATCTAAAGATTTACAGACAGGGGTCAATTGTAAGAAGAAAAAAAAAACGCCTCTTCAATATCAAATATTTACATTTGAGAAGGTCGCCTTTCATTTCCATCTTTATTAGACGTCTAGATTGTGGTCAGTCTAAAAATATTCTCCTCTTGCTCATTTGTGACCTTGTGATGTGCACATGCTTCTTTGATATTACAGAGGAAGAGGGCAGGGCACGCCGGCGTGTCGGGTCTTTGAGTGATGCTTTGTAAATATACCCGTCTACTTTGAAGGTTTTATTGGGTCGCCAGTTGACTTGGTGAATGTTTAGCTGGGAACAAGGTGATGGATGAAGTTCTCAAAAACGCAGATGAAATTCAAGCGCAATGAAGAATGTATGAATTGTGTTACATGACATTTGTGACCTCAGATGTGGGGAAAATGCTGGCAATGCCAATATTTGTAACTTTTCCATTAAACAATATGTCAGCAGGGTGATTTATTTTCCATCTCCTGAGATAATTACACTGTTATTAAACCTTTTGATACTCTTTACTTACTTAGCCATTTAAATGCTCTGTTTTAATGAAAGCTGAGCCCCCCCCCCTAACACTCTGGCCATAGAAATTTCTGGAGGGGCAATTACTTGACAATCTGTGTGCTGCAAGGACACCCACTTGAAACAAAGCTGACACACACATCAAATGCTTTGATCCGCACACAGGTGCTTCTGTAAGAAGACAAGCCCGGGACAATTATCCCTGAAAGGCAATTACACCTGAACAGCCCTCGTGTGCACGTAGTCTAAGCCACGGCTAACGTGGAGTGGCAAATCAAAAGAAATCAGAGGCACGGCATTTGCATATGAAATGGTTGAGTCACAAAGAGCTCCCGTAATGACAGAATGCTGCATTTCCATGTGATGCAGTGGTAGAGGCCTTTTCAGGATCTGCGCTGCTCTGACAGTGAGTCACTGCGGGGCGCTGAGTTTGAACTTCACCTGTGATCCATTTCACCTTTAAATAAGTGAAATATGGGTTAGGACTGTTCTGATTGTTCTTATCCTTTCATTATATTAAACAAGACATACAACTGTAACTTACACACATTGTTGTTCGTACTACCCAGCCTCTGAAAACCATTTCTAACGTCTTCTGTGGCTGTGGTGGGAGCTTTCTACAGCAAGTAACCATGTTGATGTCATGTTTACCCAGGCCTCTAATTGTGCAATACTGAGGACATGACTTTCAGATGCTGTTCATTTACTGTAAATTTGTAAATTTCAGTATTTCACAGTAAATCCCCTTCATTGCACAGTAAATCCTCGCATTGCAAAGACTGCTAGAACTTTCCTGATATGTGTAAACATTGTTCAATAATCAACAGAGTTCAAGCAGTAATCAGATGAGGCTATTCCTTGTATTAGCGCTGAAACGCATCCACTGTATTACACTAATCAACATCAGGCAGGGAAATTATGCATGACACAGACCAATATGCTGTGTCTGTGGATAATTTATCAGTGGTCTGAACTAATTCAAACCATACTCCTTTCTGTTGTTGAGTCCATTACATAACTGGTTTCATATGGTGTTCAAATGTGAACACGCTCTTCTTTTAATAGGGACGGTACTTTTCTGAGACAGCTCAGATAGACTTTAAAGTGGCTTTCAAAGGCTGCAGGCACATACATAAAATGAAAATACATGACACAAGGTGGCGCAACCTGACAACACCAGTTACGGATCCCGCATTAGAGCTGGGGGTCATAATATCCTGCTGACAGACACTGTATTGTAAGATGTCTCACTGTGGTAACTTTAGTTATCAGGACTGATACTATCACTTCCTGTCTTGAGGGGGTGGTTTTATGGTTGTCACGGTTCCTATTTTCATATCTTAATCCATCTTAATACTAACAAGTTGGTCCATTCATTTGGAACTAAGTGGGCTTTGTTAAACTGAGTGAACAGTGAATGAATTAAAAAGAAATGTGGCAAAGCACAGTCACTGTGCTACTAAAAAATAGTAACATGTAGGAGCTACAATCCTGTGCAAAAGTCTTTGGCTACCCCTCATTTCACAATCTTTCACTTATTTTCAGTCCATTTCTTGCATTGATTGTTTTAAAAGGAATGTTTTGTGTTTGTTTTTCAAGCCATTTAACACTGATCTATGAATCATCCAATTATAAAAAGGCACTTAACTCAAGGGATGAACTAGGTCTAAAAACTATTTACAGTAAATGAACAGCATGTGAAAGTCATGTCCTTAAGAAATAGGAAAGAAAAAAGAACTGCAAAGACCTGACACAGGATCAGTAAGATGCATCTGGCTCTTCTGTTGATCCATCTACTGTTCACTGGAGCCTCATCAGAAATGGCCTCAGTGGACAACCGGCTGCCAAGAAGTCATTCTTAAGAAAGGAAAACTGTCAGTGGCCACAGGTGTTATAGGTCGATGAATCCAAATGAGAAACTTTTGGTTGAAATCATTGTTAATATTTACAGAGCAGGTCAGCAGAGATACAGCAGTGAGTGTCCACAGCCAGCTGTAAAACATGGTGGACGTTCTGTCATGGTTTGGGGTTGAGTTTCATCCAAGACGAGCTTTGAATGCTCTTCAAGACGACTTTATTCTTTAACAATACTCAAAGAAATGACAAGAAAGTTTGCCTATCAGAGTTCAGGCTGCTGAAGAACTCAGAATTATAGAAAGCCCTCTATATTGTCCATCCATCCATTCGCAGCCGCTTATCCTTTTCAGGGTCGCGGGGGGCGCTGGAGCCTATCCCAGCTGTCTTGGGGCGAGAGGCGGGGTACACCCTGGACAGGTCACCTATCCCCACAAATTGCATGTCATTGGACTGTGGGAGGAAGCCGGAGTACCTGGGGAGAACCCACACAAACACAGGGAGAACATGCAAATTCCACACTATATATTGTACTTTCATGAATTTTTGCATGTTTCAATAAATCATTTTGCCTATTTCTCATTTTTGCACAGTCGTGCACCTCAAAATTTACTTTTTTCCATGAATCGTGTCAAAAGCATGTAGCTCCAAAACAAATGTATCAAACTAAATTCATTGAATTAAGATGGTTAGTTTATTACAAACTACCTCCTACAAAATGACCACACCGTTTAGAACAGGATTTAGAACAATTTGACCAAAAAGCAGCAGTATGACCTCGGAGAAGTCAGCATGCGTTGATATAAATGGTCACATAGGTCCACATACAACGAACATCTTATCCAGCAGGTGACAGTGTTGTCTAACACATAAATTCAAAGCACCAGCACCTCGCTGGAGAGACTAGGCTCCATGAATATATTTTCCTCCCCATGGGCTTGTTTTTGTCTATTTATATGACATACTCAAAAATGAAAGAATGTGGCAGTATTGTTTTGGTCAGGGGTATCATCACACATGTTATGATTTGTCTTTAATTTTTGTGGTTCATTTTTTGTCTTTTTTTGTGTCTTTCTTTCTTTTTTTTTTTTTTTTTTTTTTAATGAAAACAATATTTTACCACTACAAAGACATCTGCTTGTGCATTGTTGTACACTGTGAAGTGGCATTAAACCACATCCATTAAAACATGAAACTTTTGCTTCTGCGAAAGTACCCATTTTGCATAAATAAGTGCTTGAGACTTTGTGTGATGGCATCTGCTTGGGCCGCAATGTCGATAAATGTGAAACACATTTTAACACTTTCCGAGTCAGAAAGTCTCAAAACTGGCATCGGTAGGAAATTATGTAATAATGCTAATTATTTTAATATATTTTGTTCTGTTTCTGAGCACACTAAGGCATAAATAAAACATAAAACATAAGTACATATAAAAAATATCATTATGATATGACCTGATGTCCATGATTTTTATGAATCACGCAAGAATAACCTTTGTATGAAAGAGTCCACTCATATGTTAGGCATTACAAAGCAAAATACATGTAACTATAAATAATGTTAAACGTTTCACTTTTTCACTTAGTCTGAACGCCTCTCTTAACTCTCTTGTTCCCCAAGTTGTTTTTCTCGTTCGGTGCCCTGTGGCACTTTACTGTGGTTTCTCTAGAAAGGCATAAATTTGGCTCTTCAAGGCTCTCTGAGAATGAAATACCACTGTCTGCCTTTGCATGTTCAGACTGGGGGCTTCAGGCTGATCGTGGCGGCTCTAGCTTTCTCCAGCAGTGTGAGACAGCCTGGTGTCATGGGATTGAACCAAAAGAAGCATGAGATGTGTTTGATTTTTACCACACCAGCAATTCCAGCAGTGCCATCTCAACTTTCTTTCACAAAAAAAAAAAAAAATACAGGTACTTTTGTCATGATTGATGGGAGCATTTCACACAACTTAAAAAGTAAGCAGCCTCCAGAGTAAACAGATTATAAAGAGCTGTTTCCTCTTTGATAGACGATAAAGGCATTCCGCCGCCTCATACATCAGCAGGTCGTGTGTATATCTTATCGCAGTGGTCACGCTTTTTTGGAAGTGATGTCAGGTGGAGAAATTTTGTCAAAGACAGCAACATGTTCTCTCTGAGAGGCGTGTGCTGCAAGCAGCTGATTGTTGACTTTGGAGCTCCTCAAAATCACTATGAGAGGGTTGGTGCTTCAGTGTTACCACATAAAATGTTGAAAAAAATGTCATCACTAGTATTATGACAATCCATGCATTTTTCTTAAAATAATTATCTTTTGCATAGCTTGAACATAGCTGTTTAAACCAGTTCCGTCCTTTACTTCTTGGGGCGACGTTAGCTGGTTTTTACGTTAGACAGCTGGGTTATTCTGATCATTCTAATTATGATTACACTTTGTTGGAATCAAAACAAAGTGTTCTTGATGCTAGTGTTCAGATATGCAGGTCAAATCATTTAGAATCCATTCAGAATGGGTTTGTTGTGCTCTGCTCACTGGATTTGACTACACATCCTTTGCCTTAAGGGATAAGCTAAAATTTTGTGAATTGTGCTCTATGAAGAGAGGATAAAATGTCACAGTCATCTGTATGCTTATTATGAAAGTACAGATACTTGACTGATTTCAACTGACAATAAATTTTATGTTACTATGTCAAGCTGACATCATTGGAACTACAGATGTGGTATTAAGTTTTTATGTAAGGAACCATATCATACCAACAGCCATAGATTTAGTGACAGCTTCGCACCAGGCTATATATATATATATAACAGTTTAACTTTTTAATACTGTAAAATTCGAACATGAGAGTATATGGAGATATATGTTATCTTGACACCAGCTCCAAGTGGCCACACAATGAACTGCAGTTTTAGCATTTGGTTTGGTATCAGCTTAATTTTTGAACCTCAGCTCTGCTCAACATATTAGAGCCTCTAAAATTGATGTTTTTCTTGGTTTACTCAAGAAAATATGCTAACTCTGACATGAACTTAATGCAGAATATAGCTTCATTTTTAGCATTAAGGCATTAGAATTGTACTGAACTTCTTATCAGTGTCATTTATATGTTGGAGTCCTCTGTCTCAGTGTGATTATGTGTTGTCTTTTCCCAGCCTCTCTTTAGCATTCTACAGCATCAGTTGGTCGGTCAGTGCTCACTGGTCTCTAGAGGCCCATAATAAACAACATTACTGGTCTTCTTGTTTGCTGGGCTCTTGTGGCTTCTTTGACACTCTCAGCCTATGGCAAGGCCCCTTTTGGTCAGATCTGCTTACTTTGTCGAGGAGCCAATCACCAATTCATTCCCAAAGCCTCAGAGGTTCAAAAGCCAAGTGCATAATTGCTCCTTAAATCAATCTGCAAATTTCGTGGTATCCGAGCGGCAAGTTGGCCTGGAATCGTTTATTCACAAGGAACAGCTGTTCATAGTATGCATTTAGAGTCGCAGAAAATATTACAGTGTCCTGGAGGGAATTACATGTGAATTGGGGATGATACATTCAATTATAAGTCTGTGGTTTACATGCATTTCATATTAGCCTTAGTACAATTCATCCTATTTGTTAACCTTTAAGGGTATCATTGTGTTTTTGCGGTTCTGATTGTGGGAGAGACCACACAGCTAGAAGTGTCCCAGCTCTGTGTCTGACAGGTTTCCCACCACATAGTTTGAGATGTGTCCCTAAATCCCTCTTCATAAACTTCACTCTGTTTATGTGCGAGACAGAAGAGGCAGCCAGTGTGGCTGTCACAGTGTCACTTAAAAAAAAGAACAGACAGGACTCATGTCAGTCTTTCCACCTTAATAACAGCTCCTCTTCACACACACACTTTGATGCACACGGCTTCATGAGTCCTGCTTAATGCACACTGTCCAGCTTGCTGCTTCAATCTCCGTCTCTCTTTTGCTCTCTCTCTCTGGCTTTCTGTCTCCATCTCCTTCTTCCTCTTTCCCTCCCTCCTTCTGTCTCTCTCTGTCTCTTCACTCCTCCTACTCCTCCTCCTTCTCTCCCTGCTGTATTTGCAGTCAGCTTTAGTGCCAGACACCCTGAGGCAGCGGTAGCGCCAGCGAGTCTTCCCACCTCTGTTTTTGTGGTGGGAGATGACATGTCGAAGCTTTGAAGGGCAGAGGAAGGGAGGGAGAGGGGGAGGGAACGGGAAGGGAAGGAGCACATCACTCGGCGCGGAGGAAAAGCAAGGGACCCAGAGAGAATGTCATGTGGCCTGCAGTCCGCCCAGATATTCTCTTTCTCTCCCTCTCTCTCTCTTTCTTGGGCTGTCTATGTGGGCAGGCAGGAATGGCGACAGGAAGCAACCCCTCCTCCTTCCTCCCTTCATCCTCTCCTACCCTCCTTTAGCTCTCTGCTCACTCCTCATGTCTTCCCCGCTTCACCACCCCCTTTTCCACTTTCCTATTCCACCTCCCCGCTCTGCACCTCTTCTCTCCCTTCTCAGGGCCAAGTTTCTGTTCGTAAACTGCATTTTTTTTTCTTTTCATCCCCCTTCTTTCGCTTTGTCTGTCTTCCTCACCCACAGGCGTGCCTGTGCATCATAACTCACTTGGTGTTGAAGTGTGCTGAGGTGTGCTGAGGTGTGTTGAGGTGTAAACTGTCAGTGACTAGCAGACAAAACATGTTTGATTTTGGTATTACTCATCTTTCCTTTAAAAAAATAAAGAAAGCAAGTAAGTAGGAGTATTTTTTTCCATGCATACATATCTACCATACATGCCTTACACTGCATTTTTATATATTCTATGTTACACAAAGTTGGTGCCATTAAAATAACTGTAAAATTCCCACAGAGCAAGGCTAATAAAACAAAATCCTAATAAAATAGCAGCAAATGTGATCTGGGCTTTCAGGTATTTAACTGTTTATATTCCCACTGGAGGAATGTGGGGTTTGTGTACTAATATGTGTATGGGAGCAATGGGATTAGCACTGAGGTAGACAGGATGGGGCCGCACAGAAATGATCAAACATCCTGTCAGATATGCTCTGGTGAATGAAAGAGGTAGTCTTGCCTTTGTTTGTTTCACATAGAAAACACAGTGACGCTCCAAATCAAGCTAATAAAATGATGAAAGGAACACAGAAGCCTTCACCGTGGCATAAAAAAAAAATTCCACTGACTTTGATATTAGCTTCTAACAGCTACACCACTTTGCTCTCATGTGGCTGCCTTCTCACCTGTGCTCTTTTAAAGCAGTGACAGATAAGTTACATGTGTAAAGCACACATGAAAACACAGACAGAGTTTAAAAATGTCTGAGCTGTGATCAAAGATTTACTGGTTTGTGCACAAAAAGACACCGACATGCTTTTAAATTTATCTAAAATTACCGAGTGTTTTGTTGGAGCTTCAGTGTAGAGCTGCACTAGTATGTTTGTATTTTTAAATGTAGCTTTTACTATATTTAGGCCTAGCTGACACTATTATACTATGATCAGTAATAATGGAGATACCTAAAGTGGCTTCATGTTTGGCTCTCATCATTCACCAAAATTAAGCATCGTCTTTATCTATTTGTGTGGGTAATTCCATCAGGTCTAAAATCATGCTGCATTTTCTTTGTAGTGACTCCTAGTCTGTATTTCTGAAGCCACGATTCCCTCGTGTCTCATTTTCAGTCAGTTTCACCTCACTGTTGATTTTTTTTTTCTTCAAACCTACATACTAGACTATATATTGTGCCAAGCAGCAAACTGTATTTTGAGACCTAAAAAATCTGTATTGACTATTGTGTTAAAATATCCAACAAATAAATAATAAACTGCCTAAAACAACAACAACAACAAAAAAATGTTTTCTCCCTAGCTAGGGCTGATACGTGTACCTGGCAACTGTTTTGGTGAATGAATTTTTTTTGCCTGTTATTTAGCATTAGCCCATACTTTTATGGATGTAGCTTGCTAACTAAGCTAGCTAATGCAACCTGATAATGCTCCATCTGATCTAAATGTGGTGACTTCTTTTGTGAGCTCCAAATAAAGAGTCCTAAAAATGATGGGTGATGGGTGACTTCTAAGCAGTCTGGCAAGTACACGCATTTGTGAAAATAGGAATTTATACATTTATATTCAGATTTGGAAATGTAAAAGATTGTCAAACTTGTTAACAGAACTTTTCCATTTGCATATCTTAAAAGTAAGTTGAGATAGCCAACTGAGACTCATTGGATCTAAGATGGAAATTTGGATTGATACTTTTGAAGTTAGGTGCTTTTAATGCAGACTCTTTTGTAAAGACACAAATCTTATTTGATGTTACACACCTGAGTACAAACTTTTATATATACTGAAATAAAACAAATCTGATAACCATTGACAAATCATATTACGACAATAATACTCCCGAGGATACAAAACAAAATAGACATCACTTGTTGACAAAAATATGTAGCCTTTTCTCACTCAGATGAGCTCACTTGCTGCTAAAACACTCACATGTATGTGTGTGTGTGTTTATATCATTGAATGACACACTATTTGTGTTTACATGCATTTGTATGGATTGTATCACTGCAGGCCAGTTTGATATTTCAAGTCATTGCGAGCGTCAGAAAGGGAAGAGATTACAGGGTACAGCAGCAATAACACACACTATTAGCAAGACAAGGTGTTATTATGCCTCTGGTGTCAGGTGAGATGTCAGAGCAGCGGCTATGTGTCATGCTTACAATTGCTTGATCAGCAGACTTACACAGTAACAAGTCAATCTGCTCTCTGAAATACATTAACAAAGAGGCAACTATATAAATCTTTTCTGAATGAAAAGTGATGTTATTTTGTTCTCATAGCTTGATTAGTTGATATTTTCTGGAGAAAATATGGTTGGTTTTAGAATAAAACGTTCAAAAATACATCAACATTGATACAAAATGACGTTTTAAAATGCCTAGTTATGAAACCTGTCATCACATTGCAACATATACAGAGTCTTATGATTGTTTGGACAAAGTCACAAACCAGCCTGCTGTTACAGTGCACTTTTATTCTTTCACTTTCAGATTTGAAATTTCCTCTGTGAGCTTGTCTCTTTACAGTAAGTGTGTTAAAAGCATTAAGAAAATGCCCGTGGCCACAAATGTGAATGAGCACATAAATTTTGCCGGCTTCTTTTTTCTCTCCTTCTTTCTTGTTGCGTCTAAATTTTCCATGCCTGGCCTCCCTACTGCTGAGAGTGCTGTTCCTCGAAGCCGCAGTGTATTTTAAAGCAAGGTCGGGAGAGAGCCAGAGGCTCCAAAATCAGTCACAAGACTCCCAGTGTTCCACTGTTCGGCTTGGTCTTGGCATCGACTCCTGACCAGAGAGGTCTAGCTAGCCGCAGCCACTGTGTGTGTGTGTGTGTGTTTGTGTGTGAACATATATACCGTTTCCCCCTTCCAGCTTCTAAGACTATATAGAAATAGCTATGGTTGACTCATTTATGGGCTCTCCCACATAGACAGTACCCAGGTGTGAGTCAGAGAGGCTCGAGTAAAGTTTCTGTTGGAAGAATTTTCAGTTCTTGTTATAACCCCCAATCCATACACACAGTCTCTGCAATAGAAAAGTATGCATGTAACTTAAGTGGAAGTGAGCCCAGATGTACTGGAGTTTGACAAATATGAACACAGGCAATTCAGGGGAGCTCCTCTAAATTGCTTCCATACAGGCTGACAGTGATGAGGTCATCCCTCATAGAAGAAAAAAGAGCCAGTGATTCTGACAATGCTCAAATTTCATACTTTTTGCAATTCTGTCATTATAGACCATCATGCAGCAAGAGGATAGTCTGTCGTCAGCCATAAGCTTGTCTTAAAGATAGACCTACAGCATTCTGTTTAGAAAAAAAAAGAATGGCATTGGTGGATGAGGGTGGACCACACATCAAATGCTCACACTCGATTAACACATATGGATCTGACATTAATCCTGAAGGTTCCTTTAAGTATGTCAATGGAAAGCCATCCATCTGTCTTCGTCTTCAGACGGAATATCCACCCGGGGTCTGGAAGTCTAGGACGCAACACGCAAAACCACAGTGAATATAAATAAATGGCTGTATTTCTCTCTCTGCTTTTGTCTGGTCAGGACACTCCATGGAGAGCCTGCCAAGTTGAGCATCTACATTTGGGTTTGGCTGTTCCCCTCTACCGACAGCTCAGCCCAGGCCAAACCACAGGAAAAGGAAGCAAAAAGGTTCTCTCTGAAGGGCTTATAAAATATTGTCCCGGGTAAAAATGGCCGAGGTGAATGGCAACATTCAGTTTCTCCACTACAAACAAAATGGTTTTTGAAGGACAGACACTGGGTAGTCTTTTTTTTTTTCTTCCCTTGCTGCCCAGGCTCTTATGTTTTACTTTTCTCATAGTTCATTTATGTTGTTAGTAAGTGCTCTGTGCTTTCTTGCAGAGATATTGTGCATGATATGGTTTAATAACCCCCAGAAGTAGTACTTCTGACTAGTATCACCTCTGTATAGATATTATTTGAAATTAGTTGGAAATATAATCGTCTGTGAAATCCATGTGATTGTTTATTTTTAAACAGTTGTAAACAGTTGGAAGTATAGATTAAAGTATATGATAAAACTAGTGCTCTCAGCGTTAACGTGTTAATACGGCCGCGTTAATGCGGTCATGATTAATGTGATTAAACTTTTTAACACACTCATCCCGCCTGGCGCACACAATGGACAAACTTTGGACAAACTGCCTGAAATGCGTTGACAGAGACATTTCAGGGATTTTGAGTCAGTCTGCACTCCAGATGGGTTAACTGTTAACCACGTGATGACGGTGTTAACGCCTTTAAGCTGCATTAATGCGTTAACGCAGAGTAACCCCTCACACTGATCAATCTGCGTTAACTCATTAACAAGGATTAGCCAATTTTGACGTGTTAATGTGGATCAGTTTGTCAAGAGCACTAGATAAACCCAGACTGATTTCATAACAGTCAAATGTGTGTCATTATGTCAGGGCAAGCAAAGTCAGCAGTGCTTGTCCAGTGAAATCTAACAGACATCAAATTTAAACCTATCAAAGTGAAAATGATCTCCCTTCTTAGAGCTCAAACATGATTATGTCATAAAATTTCTAGTTTTTATTATTAAAATTACCACCATGTTGTGGTTGCAGTTGGCTAATGTGTGTGGAACTGAGCTTGACTCTGAGACATTAAAATCTATCACATTTGTCATTTGATGGGTTACCAAAGAGACACACGTTTTTCAAGCTGAAAGGCCAGCAGCATTGTAGATAAGTCTCTGGTCTTTCACGTGAAATTCATGGGAGACTAGCATGCTAGACAAACTGCTGCTGGCATAGCTTTCACTAGTCTGAGATCAGACTAGTTACAATACAATCTGCACATTGTATGTAAACTCCCCCAGCATTAGCTGGTAAATGAGTACTCTGTGATGAAGATTTTTCTATTTTGTTTTTTACAGAAAGGCAAACATTGTCTGTATTTGACCACTGATATTTGCCATACAAACAGGACTCTAGTTTTTGTCTTCTCTTATAGAGAGAGATCAAAATTTAGTAGCATCCATAATGAAGGGTTAAACAATTCACAATGATCTTTCATCCCACAGAAACACCACTGGAACCTATGCCTAGTCAAAAATGGTTGTGGTAAGCAGTATTTATGGTTTAATTTTACGTTACGGTGATTTATTAAGGATACCTGTAGGGGAAATAAGGCTTCCTTCTGCTGCCTGCTGGTTACTTATTTTTTTCAAAAGGGTGAATAGTTGTTCAGTTAGATACATTTATAAGCCAATCTGTTTATTTATAAGTATTGCATTATATGCAAGAATGCTGTTATACTGGCATAAATCTCCCCTTCTCCAGAGAATCCCAGTTTGTTAATGGTGAGTCAGACTTGCATAAGAAATAAGTATTATATCATATCATATCCTATGATTATAGGAGTAACATATTAGCATTTTATCACTACAACCCCCAAGCACTCAGAATGACAACAGAAACTAACAAATGGATGAACATTTGATAACTAGCTATGGTTAACTAATTAGCTTTTACATTATTGACCAATCCTGACAGAAAATATGCATGACTGTTTTTACTTGTATATGCTTTTATCTTGGCGACAGTATAAGAAGTGGGATTTTTCACTGAATTTTTTTTTTTCAGCTATGGAAATGCTTTGGAAGATCCAGTATATGGATAAAAAACACTTAAATGTTGCTCTTCTATGCTTGTTTAAAACTGCTGGAATATTTAATTTACAGCATTGGCCAGTTAGCTGTAATGGTGATTTTGCTTTTCAGGGTCATGCAAATTATGAATTCCCACCAGTGGGCATAAACAAATCAATGCACCAGCTTAGTTCTCAAAGTACCAGTGTAAATGTAATATGTGAAACCAGAAAAAAATGAAAACCTTGTCAAACTTCTGCAAACCATTTAAAATTTTAAGTGCCAGTAATGAGTTGAGTTACCAGTTTTACCAGTGCTCAGCATACCTGCAATGTGAATATATAACCGTAAAATTGAAGTGATATGTGGTGCTGCTGGTGGTGGAAAGAACCTCTTCCATTTCAATGTTTTTCCATCTCTCCTCTGTGGAGATTTGCCCTCACAACAAACACACATATATAATACAAACCAATGTCAAAAATACTTAGAGTCAAAAAGTAAAGCAAACTAATCACCTCCTACACTCACATCTACAAACCAAACACACAAACATGCACCACATGCATCCTCCCATCTTCCCACCCACTGTCTCTCTCCTTGACAGTGTCTTAGACAGAATGTAGTTGCATATCTTGTGTGCATGGATCTGTGTTGCATGTCGCACATATTTCCCGTTAAGCTTAACAACAGATCAGAACTAATGTGTACTTAAAGTCTTGAAGACATGAAGGTGCATGAATACATGGCTAAAAGCACCGGAGCATGGAGTATATGCACGCATGAGGTGTGTGTGTGTGTGTGTGTGTGTGTGTGTGTGTGTGTGTGTGTGTGTGTGTGTGTGTGTGTGTGTGTGTGTGTGTGTGTGTGTGAGGGCTCAGGCTGCTGTTGTCATGCGATGTGCATCGAGGGCCATCTGGTCACCCATGCCATGCCGTGGTCCCTGTGAAGTGCTGTCAGCGTGGCTGTTGTGGTCTCCCGTGGCGACTAGAGGCTTGCTGCACAGCACTTCCAGCCCAGGCAGCCGACCTCAGAAAAGGAAATTTGGGTCGCTGAAATGGAGGGGTTGCTCCCGAGCTATTTACAGAGCCCTCTACCGGTCCAGCACCACCCACGATATTCCATATGAGAATCTGTGTGTGTGCGGTGCTTGTGGTATATGTGAGTGTTGGGGGTTGAGGAATAAAAGGGGGTGGTGGGGTAAGTTTGTATGTGCCTGTGTGTGTGAATACTTTTATGAGGAAATGCTAGCTTTACACTTATATGTGCTGGCATGTGTGGCGTGGCTTAGCATACAAAAGCATGTATATTTAAAGCTTCATTAAAAACCAGTGCTATTCTATAATCAGAAACTTTACACCTCGTCTACTTTACACTTTAATTATAACCTGAAACAAATAAAAAATTAGCTTCAAAACAAAACAGTAACCTTCATTGATTCATGTGGCACATGCTACGCAATACATACTCATGCATTATAAGGAGCTACAAGTCAGTATTTTGTGAACGACAAATCATCAGTCTCTGTCAAATTTATGGATACTGTATATAAAGAGACAATACTGGAGCTGCAATCGAGCCAATCCTTTTCTAACCTTTCCTGCATAAACATCTGGGGGCGTCATGGTTGCTGAGCATGGAAATACGATGAGGATATGGAGAAGAGCGGAGGCTCAGATTAATGAGAAACCTGCCTGTAGGAAACTTTGGTTCAAGTGAGATCATGGGCATTCTCTTTTGATGCCCATCACTTTGGTTTAGTGGTTTTCTGCTTGAGACTCGGGAAATAATGCTGAAACAGAGCCTTGGAGCCATTTGCCGAGATGCAGAGAATGCGATATACTATATTCGCAGTAAATCACATCACGCCTACTTGTTGCAAACATGACTTGTACTGAGAAGTGGGAAAGTCATTTGATTTTTGTAGTGAATCAGTAGTTCAAAATGAGTACCTTGCCTTCGTGCTTTTGATGTATCTGAGATAGGTAAGCAAGTAAACAATCTCTTGACGCCCACAGGATGAGGACAGTGCACTGCCACCCAAGGGGAGACCTCCAGCATCACTCAAAGTCTTCTTATGTTGTGAATATTAGGTTAAGGTTATTTTAGGCCGACCTGCTCCAGCAGCAAATTACAGTGCAAGAAAGGGGGTGAAAAACCAAGTGGGCTGTCTAGTGTGTAATTTTCCTGTTTCTTTTTCAAAGGATGAGGTATTCCTTGAGGAAGCCCTGTTAAATTTACAAGCCATGACCCCACATCAGCGGGAAGGAGACTCCTCTGACAGAGAAGAGGAGGCATGGACGGAGGTTTATTACTTGATGTCTAGCACTTGATGGAGCTAGCTTGCTGCTTTTCAAAAATCTTTACTGTCTATTAATCAGATTCAGAGCAGGTAATCAAAGCACTAATTTGGCTCTGACTTCAAAAAAAAAAAAAAAGCAATGAATTAGACCTCTGTCACGGTTTAGCGCAAATGTTCATACATACCAAACTTGGCTGGTATGAGATTCGTAAATGAAACCCCGATTTAAAGAAACCTCACCCTGAATAAAGGCCTTTCCTGCCTGAACAAGAGATCAGCCTTTAGAAGAATGAAGATGATCACTGCTTACTCTTTAAGTGCAACTCCAGACGTCTCAGTCATAATTATGCCAGTCTAGGAGAATTACAGGTACCCTGGCATTACCTCTAATACACGCTAAGATACACACACACTTGCTTCTTCTGTATCAAAAGGTTCTACACTCTTGTTTTCTCATGATTCCAGTTGGTAAACTCTTCAGAAAACCATTTAGCTTTGCGACTTTGATCTCTGCCCAGATTGCTGGCTATAATTATGAGTTAAGCAGCAGTGGCTAAATTACAACCAGGGAATTTGTGACACCCGAAGGCAAATGACTGAGACTGTTGCTGTGTAAGGATGTTAATACATATATATATATATATGCATTATGGATACATCCACTTCTGCTCCACGTCTTGCAGTATGAGTCCATATATTCTTCCTCTGAGTTTCCAAGGGGCCCTTGGCTTACTAGTGTGGGGAGGGGGCGGGGATATGCTCTGCAGTGCGGCTTGCTGGTTAATTATGGGTCGCGAGCTGCTGCTCGGCTGGCCTGGGCGGGTGTTGGAGCCAGTGGGTCTGGCACAGGGAGGTCTGGCCACAGACCCCGGCGGTGACGGCATGAAGTCTGGGACGAGTCAGAACACCAGCCCGGGGTTTGGAGCATTCCTCACATTCCCTCCTCCCATGGCTGCCTGCCTGCCTGTATGCGTGTGTGTGTGGATGTGAATAAGACAGAGAGCAAGGGAAGGAGATGTGTGAAAAATCCAATATGTTTGCATGTTCATAAACATATGTACACAGGATGTGTGCATGTTTTACATCTTTTGCTGCATGGATTGTGCAGCAAAGGCAAAACTGGGCCAGATCAATGACAACAAGGAGTAACTGTGGTGATATCTGAGGCTGAGAACAAGAAGAAGAACTTGATTAAATAGCCACTGCACAGACAAGCATCTTTGGAAAACTTACATGTGTTGCTCTTGAATGTTTTTGACTAGAACAAGCAGTCTATTATCTTTCTTAGTGGAAGAAAAACAGACAGAAGTCAGAAAAGTTGTAGCATCACAGTCACACACAGTTACATTATGTATATAAAATATATATTGTGTAATATGGTTATTCTTATCATGACCCTGACTTTTTAGCATCACAAATCCTCTAAAACTTATGCTTTAATTTAACAGATTTAACATTTAACAGACCAAGACACAAACCCCTTTCAAATAACGCTGCTACCACCGTGCTTTTATATTTGTTTTAGAATGGCAGTTTTAATATGAAATCTCAGATAAGTAAATGAAGAGGAAAGGCTGTTGTGTAAGATGCTTTTGAGATATTTCCTCATCTTTTCCCTCACTTTAAAAAAAATCTTTTGTAAATAACATGTATTTATTTTTTAATTGTCCTTGGTGATAACATTTTAGCTTTATGTTATGATTTAGCTCTGTTTTCAAAAAGGTTAAAGCACTGAATGGAAATATAAATATGACTTTCAGCAAATCATTTAAAATATCTGAAAACAATATGAAGACCTGGGCCAAATGAATATACATTTGTAGTTTTTGGCATAGCTGCCATACAGATGGCATCCTTTTCACTTTTCAAGTAAAGCCTGGCTTGTTTTAAAAAAAAAAAAAAAAGTAAAAAAAAAAAAAAAAAAACCAATTTTTTTTTTTTAAAAAAAAA
>VURO01018271.1:97816-164680 GCA_015108175.1 Pelvicachromis taeniatus
CGCTGTTTTTTTTAAAAAAAAAAAAAAAAATAAAAAAAAAAAAAGCCTAACCGCATTGTATGTATTCCAAAAGTAGTCCTCAACTGGGTACTAAACTTGCCTTCCTGCAGTCCAGACCTTGATTTGGATAAAAATGGAATGAAAAATAGGAGAATGGAAACCCTGAACTTTAAGAAGTTCCAGAACTCCAAACATTTAATCTCCTCAGTTGTTGAATGCTTACGCAGTGCTGTTAAAAGAGGAGGTGATGCAACAGACGGGTAAACATGCCACAGTTGCAGCTTTTCTGAGATGTGTTTCTAGCATAAAATTCAAAATTATTTTATATTGTCACGATTTTATATTATTTATACAACTATGCACATGCAAATTATTTGCCTATAATCTTTTTGTTTGCTGTTTTAGTTACTACTTAGCGTCCTACTTTTTTTCCCAGAAGTGTAACGAGCGCAGCTGATGATCTACGTTGATATTTAATATATTATAAACTGTAATTGTGATTAGAATCAATTATACAGCTCTTTTAATTTTAACATTTTTAGTTCTTATCATTTTAATCAAAGTGTGTAAATTTGTATTACAGAAAGAAGAAAGTGCTTAAAATCTACCCAGGCCTACTTTACCCATTACACATTAACCTGTCCACATTTATTCAAGTGCTAAGGTTTCCATACTGAGCTGACAAGTCATGCAGTGTTAAATAATGCATTGAAGACAATGCGTTGTTGGTGTAACATGCAATTTTCTGATCTTAATCAACCCTCCTGCTTGTGACAGACAATGACTGCAAGTTTGCACCCCACTTGCGGAGCTTTACAACAGAAGTTAAACAAAATGGTTTTAGTTCTGAGACACCTGGTCTGAGACTACATTGGACAGGTAACAAAAAGGTTCTTGGAGAAGTTTTTGTTTTGAGAGAGTGTTTGCAAGAGACGAGACCTGCTGTAGACACAGACAGGTGAGTGGGCTGGAAAGACAATGAGGAAGTCTTGGCACACTGAAAACGCAGATCAAAGCTGGCTGCACGTCAACAGGCTGCAGTGTGTACACAGTTCAGGCCTTGGCTTACAAATCACTGTATTTCTTTCTTTGTCACTGTGTCAAAGGATTTATACCTTTTTTTCATAAACCTGTCACATCAGCTCACCTGTGTGTTGTCCTACAAGCACTGTGACATGTACGCTGAACTGCCTGTGTCAACATATTTGCATGCAGTCACCTTTCACGAGCAGCTGTTGAAATTTCTCGACTCCAAGAGAGGGACGCAATTTTATTTTTAGCTCTTTTGATGCTGAGCTATGCTTTAAAAATACTCACACAAGGAAGGAAACTCCTCACTTTTGTCTTCAAGTATCACATTCAATCTGTGCAGCTTCACCCAAAGGTAAAGAGTTAGTTTACTCAAAAATAGCTCCAAAGTGGGGGAGAGGGCCACCAAAAAAGCCCTATTTCTTTCTCCCCACACAACCTTTATTTTGACAAGGCTGGGAGAATAGAGTATTTATATATGGGGCTGTGTGCTGTGGTTTCCCCACAATTACAGAGTGGCAGTGCTTAGACTGAGAGGCGTGCTGGAGGTTTATAGAGGGGGACATGGAGGAGCGGGGATGTGAGGGAACCAGCCCTCCTGAGACTCTTACAACCTGATGTATATAGTCTTGAATGTCACGCTCTGTTGCAGAAATATGACATACACCTAAAGACTTTTTTTATATTTTCCCACAAATTTCTCAAAAACTTTAAACGTAAAAATGTGTGTCTTAATATTTTTACGCGTTTAAAAGTATGACCAGAATTTGTGCAAGGGTGAGCCAAACCTCCATAGCCCCAAACCTTTACATTGCAATGAGGCTCAATTTCAGTGTTTAAAAGGTGGTCAGTAATGTTTTGAGTGGTTCTGGCGTGGGCCGGAGTTTCTCTTTGTAGATCTACTGTTTTATGGTTGAGATATAAACAAGGATTTTCTACCAAACGTCTTGCACAACCGCTGCAAGCCACGTAGAGGAGAACAGTGGGAGTTTGTGTTTGTTTCGTGGATGCTGTGTTGAATCTGGCAGCGGCCTCTGCAGGGGTGAGCAGAGAGGGGGGAAGCGGGCTTTGCGGTTCTGCCGGGGAGCCTGGAAGTCAGTCAGGGCGGTGGCTGAACCACCTTCCCTCCGCAATCCAGCCCACTCCCCAAACACACGTACGAGTGAGTACACACACACACACACGCACACACACACTTGCACAAAATCACCAACTCCATCTCTTCTTACAAGTTTCTCGGCACAGTGGATCCAGAAAGATGGCGTGCCAGCCAGGCAGGAGCAAATACAAGACAGCCTTATTTACAAGGATAGCATGTGATGGCAGCAGCTACACGCACCAGAGAGGCTGATGCCACAAGAGAGTAAACTTAATTAAACACTTCACATTCAAAGAAGAAGAAGTTGTTTGATGATATACACTTTTAATCAAATTTTTCCCCCTTGCTCACCACTGAATTTCATTTTACTTCAGACTTGCTCTTGCCTGCCTATATGTCAAGCCTGGCTTTGAAATGCAATACTTTGCCAGGGGTGTGAACAAGCTTGTTGTGTCTCTAGTGCTAGAATGACAGATACCTGCAAGGGGCAAACCAACAAGTAGAGCTTGTGCTGATGGAAACACATAGAGCACAGTGTGCGCTGTGAAATAGGCATTTCTCTCTTTGGCATAGTGTGCCAGGCATGTTCAGCAGTGTGTGATGATAACAGTCTGATCCCGTGTTTTTTAAGTAATGCCAAACTGATCACCTGAATCTCCCTGTTCCTGTTTCCATGCTTGTTCATGTTCCCTCCTACGCCTGGATTCT
Source organism: Pelvicachromis taeniatus (assembly GCA_015108175.1). Taxonomy (NCBI): domain Eukaryota; kingdom Metazoa; phylum Chordata; class Actinopteri; order Cichliformes; family Cichlidae; genus Pelvicachromis; species Pelvicachromis taeniatus. The sequence continues at coordinate 100,653 of VURO01018271.1, forward strand.
GTCACTATGGCGGCAAAACAAATACTCGCATTAGAGATAGCATTGCAGTCACAAAAGCGGCGTCTTTTACCCACATTAAAGGATGTTATGGTTTGCGAGCGGAGACAATAGTGCATTAAGGTGTACAGAATGCATTGTGGCACTGCTTGCATTTGTGGTTCTTAGACTTAGAGTGCATTGTGCTGTACACAGTGCGGTTTCAAGCACAACTGACGATAAATGGGAGAATTTTGTGATGTCACGGCCACGGTGAAATGTTAAGATGCTGCTGGCAGAGTTGGTTAAATGACTTTCTGAAACGTGAGCTGACTAGAAATACCCACACGTCTGGCTACGAGGAAATATAATTGTTGGATCAGTTTTCAACCTTGTAAGTGTTTATGTCCAGTCAGTCATTGCACCGGTGAGATAAACAGCAAAATGTTTGTGTACTTGGACTTTCATGTTGAAAGATCAAGTTCTGGGTTATATTTTAAGTATATTATTATATATTACCACAGTTCCATTACCATGTAAGCAGATTTTTGGTGTTGTTGGTCATAATGGAACATTCATAGGGTAATGTAATCTGTAGGAAGATTTTTAGAATAACAAAGATAGCACATAAATTGTCACATTTTAGATCATTAATGTATCTATATATTTACATATTATATTTACATATTTACGATTAAAATTTGAATATGAATCTACTTGTTGTTTTGTTTTTTTTCCTCACCAATGACTTAATGCCAGGATACAAAGATGTGGTGGTCAGTAATGCTACATCACAGCAAGAATGATCTGGGTGTCAGTTTCAGCTGGTTCAGGCCTTTCTGTGGGGATTTTGCATGTTCTCCCTGTGCCTGTATGGTTATTTCCAGTCACTCTGGCATTCTTCCACAGGTCATGGACCTGCTCGTTAGGTTAATTGGTGATTCTAAAATTGGCCATGAATGTGAATGATCGTCTTTCTCTCTGTTTTCACCAGCTTCTGGTGCAGGGTGTACCCTGCCTCTTGCTTTATGACAGCAGGGGTAGGCTCCAGGCCTCGACCCTAAATTGGATAAGCAGAAGCACAATGGATGCACGGATAGAATTTTAATATAAAATAGCTGAGAAAAAAACAAAACAAAACTGAAATATCCCACACTTAATGTGATTTGTAGCATAAAAACAGCTTTGGGGAGAGGCTGAGTCTTTTAGAACTGAAGATAAAAATGGGAAAATATCTTGTTGAATTCATTCTAGTCCATCTACATTACATAACACCATTAAAAAGATTGACTGAATCTGATGCCAGAGTGGCACAGCATGGGCGGGCACATTTATGGTGCACTTCTTTGAAGGCCGCTAAAGCTGACTGACACATACGCGTCCCAACAGGCCCTAATAAACATGCTCCTCTTTCAACAATTTTTTTGAATATGTAACTCGCATCAGTTTCAAAAGGACAAGAGATTTTCCAAGAACAAGTGCTACGCATTTTCAAACATACAGAGGCTTTTTAAATGATCTGAAAATCACTGTGCTGTGTTTTTCTTAGCATTTTATAAAAACAGGGTTCTATTTCACATGTCATATCAGCTTTCATCGACAACTACTGAGGACCAACATGCTACCACCCAGCACGTTTGTCATTAGATTTGCATGCAGACCAGCTTTATTTTCTCTGCCTCTTCCTCTTCTCTCTGCACTCGGTGGCAGATCAAATAGGAGTTGGTCCCGTCACCTGTCAGAGGAATGTGCCAGCACTCCCATCCTTCAGCAGCTCAACTAGATCAGGCAGAGTCGTGGCTCGCTGTAGGCCCCAGAGAGCCTTCGGGGCAGCAGCACCTTACCTGGTTAATCAGCTAGAATGCTCATGCGCAAGTGTGTGTATGTGTGTGTGTTTGGTGTGCAGGTAAAGATCAACACACAGGTCCACACTCATGCATGTTTACAAGGCATCGACGCAGGCAGCGGTTCCATCACGTGACCCGACATGTCCTGCCCTGCTTTAGCGGCCTATGTGATGTCTGCGGTTTAGACAGGGCGTTCCAGCGCGTTCACCACCAAGCTGGGAGAAAGAGGGGGATTTGGCATGTGTCAACAGGCATACCTGTAACCGGGGAGATGTGCCCTGCAGGCACCTAGTGATTTTCTCATGATTGTGATGGCCAGACGCAGACGACAGGGCTTGCAAAAGTAGACTCCTCAGCAGGACTGAGGTGGCTTAGCGTGGCGTCAGACACACACACCACTACATTCCACTGGGATGCTTTTTTTGCGCAAAGGGAGGGGTGGTACACCGAGTGTGTTTGTGTACATGCGCGCTACTGTGCCTGTTTGTGTGACTTTATCACAATTACTGTTTGTGTTTGTGGGCATTGAGGGCTAGTGTCATGATAGCGCTCAGGGAACAGAACACAGGTCCAACCCTGAGAACCTGAGGAACCTGAGTAGACGTCAGGGGACTATCGGAGTCTAAGGGGCTTAGCCTGGCCCGACACAAACACTTACTTACTGTGTCTGCTGTCTCCATCACTGTGTATTGTAAAACAAGAGCTTTAGTGGAGACAGTGGATCTGACAGGTACCCCTGGTCTCCTACCTGGGCCAGAGCTTTTCGTTACATATCTCGTGTTTATTTTTGGTTTTGCTCATGTTGAAACGACAACTCCATCACTCACAATATTCCTCTTGTATTTTCTCTCTCCCATGTCATCCCCCAGACTTTTCTACGAAGCGTTCCCAAAGCCAAGCCACAACAACAAGGCCTCAAATGTGCGGAAAAAGGTGGGCGAAGAATATTAATCTAATTTGGCAGTTAAGAAGAAAGGCTCGTCCTGTGTGAGAATTTGCGGGGTCTTTAAGTAATAGCTGACAAACAAAAGCGAGTGATTGCCATCAGCTGTCACGAGGTACAAGATGAAACACTTGCTCAAGAGAGAGATGAGCAAAGCAACTCCTACAGTTGCACTTCTAGGACAGCCACACCTAAACGCTGCCTTCTTTGTGATCTCAGTTGTCTTTGAGAGTGTTGCTTTCTTTCAGTCTAACACACTTTTATTCAACAGTTTCTCTTTCAGTGTCCAGATAATTAACATAAAAAGCTAAAACATATAGTCCATTAATAAGTTACATACACTGATTACGCCTAGAGTAACTTAATGTAATGGATCCCCATATCCGGTCTCTTGCCAGTTAAAATTAGATAAGTGTTTCACACATTTGCAACCTCATTTACCTCGTAATAGCACTCATTATGCTGTAATGGGCCTACATCCTTTTGTCAATAATTTACATTTGGCTAACAGGAAAACTGATATGATAATTAGCATGAACTAGTTATAGACCCTGAGGTAAGGCTTTCCTGGTTGACTTGTGTAATAATAATAATAACAGGGTTCCTCCATGACCAGTGATAGTTGAAGCAGGGGGAATCTCTAATTGCTCCAATTATCAAGGGAAACCTGCATTCCAGCAGGTGCAGCGTGAGCCGGGATCTGACGACTGTTATGACTGCACTTATTAGATTACCCTGAAAAACAATTTGAATAACTGCCTCTTGCTTTAAGCCTGTTTTTGTAGAGCAAAAAAAAAAGAGTTTCTGTCAGTCGATTTTACATGAGAAAGTTATTTAATATTTAAGGTGTTTGTTTAGGGTGTGGTGAGGGTGTTGCTGGAAGAACAGGGTGGCGCTCTGAATTAAAACGAATGCACCGATGAATGTAATCAACTATTCACCTCAGATGAACTCGTGAGTTTACAGAGTGCTCAGGGCACGGTTCCAGTGACAGGCTTCTCCTTTGTTGTGCTGCCAGCTTGTTACTGCAGATGGACTCAGTCCATGTTGAATATGTGATTTGTGATTTCATCTATTATGCTTTCTTTTTCCTTCTGCTTATTCTGGAGCAAGGTGCACATACGCATGCACTTCCAAGGCCAAGAGGCGCCAGAGCGCAGGACGTGTCAACGGCTGTCACGGCTAAGCCTGGGCCATCTCGTGTCAAGAGCTTTGGATTAGTCACACTCTTAGGTATGCTGTGTGAATTATTTATTAGAGAGCACCACCACCACATGCGCACTGTCAATGCCAGCTAGGATTTGTATCTCCGGTGTCCATGGCAGGAGCAAGAAGCGCACATTAATTAGGGAAATGGAGACAAAGTGTCGCTGGACAGCATGACACTACATTTATACTGCTGTTCTAACCCCCAATGTGCATGTTTAACTGGAAATATCATTGAAAATGTGCATCACATGATTGCACAGCTGATCAGTCAGATCCAGAGTTGCAAGCAACAGCTGATATAAGTCACCCTAATTGTGAGGCCATGGAAAGACACACTCTCTTGTTTTCAAGAAGATACAAAGTAGTGTTAGGCCAGAGGTCTTAGAGGAACTAATGGATGGAGGGGTTTCAGAGGTGCCATAAATTATTAAATAGGATCAGGTTTCCGATGCACTTGTATACATACAAATCCTCTGGCGCATGGGGAGTAGGACCTTGGTTCTTCTTGCACAGTGGAAAGAAAACCAACACCTGTAATCCCTACAAGGTGTCGAGCAGGAGGATGATGTCACTCTGATTTTCATGTGTTTTTAAATGTTCAAAACATGCAATCATTTAGTATCTGTGCAATCAGACATGTAGATTTCTTATATATTACATATGGAAATTGAGGGAAATGTTTAATAATAAAAAAAAGTAAAAATAACTAAATAATTCCAATTTCTTGTATTTCGCCAAGTGATTTGTATCAATTATAATGGATTTATTTTCTAATCCACAAAGGCTCCTTACAGGATAGTGTAGGTGTGTGAAAATAAAACTCACAGGGAGGAAGCGACAGGTACATTTTTAAATTCAATCTTCTCCACTACTGATAACAGCAGCAGATGGCAATAGTTTATGACTTTGTATGTCGTCATTGTTAATAAAATGTGTAACTGTACAGTTCTTTGACGTGTGAATGTTTGAACACGCATCTATACGTGGGTGCGCGTTTCTGACCTGCATGTTTGAGTCCCCATTCTTGACTAACGAGTTAGGTAGGGGTATGGGGAGCAGCAGCTTTATGGCTGTACTTTGAATTATTTAAACATCTTTACCAACACTGCTGCTGTACCGGGAAGTACAATGACCTCCGTCAGCTCCTGTTTCCACAGCACTAATTACAGCTACGCTTTCATGGTATGCCTTGTCTTCTCAGAGCAACCACTATTGAAATGCTCCCTGTTAGGATAATAGCAGAAGGTGATAATCCAAAGCACTTTGGGTACGGGAGCAGTTTGCTAATGCCTCGCATATTACTTTACTGGCCTGTTTAAAAGTGAAGATTGCCTGTTATTACCTTTCAGTGTGGAGTAACATCTTAGCATGTTATATATTTAATTTTAATGACAAGCTTTTATCCACGCCATCATGATTTAGTTGACTGTCTACATCGGAGGGAACAGTCACTTGCACAGTCATCCCCGAGATATGACCTATTTTCCTGGAGTGGTTTGTTTGTATACATGACAGATGTAAATATATGTTTCGTACCATTCAACCTTCTGGTGCTGGCGCCACTGATGCACTTCTTTGTTACATATCACACTTGGCACAGAGACACAAACATTTCTCTGCGCCTCTGAATAAATCTGAAAGCAGCGGAGGGAGAACTCTGTACCTGATGTCTACCTTGATTTTGGCTTTTGTAATGAAAGATTAAAAAAAATAAGACTGATAGAAGAAGAGGAAAGAAAGTCAGAGCAGCTTCAAGACAGAAAGCAGCTCTGTGGTTTAAATCGCATTTTCAGACCTTCATAGGTGTCTGCTGCAGACTTTTCTGGCTATGTCAACCACTTGTCTACGTTAGCTCATTGAGGATTGAGAGGGGTCTGAGCGTACTCCCTTCAGGGTGAAATGGAAAATCCCAATCTGTCCTGTCCTCTGTATTTCCCTGGCAGTGAGGTCATGTTGTCTGCCTAACCACAGACCTTGGAACTGAAGCCCGCTGGTTTGGATCACTGGGTGGCAGTGTTGAGCCAAAATGGAGGGAAAGACAGAGGAGGGAAAAGATGAGAGGACCTTGGCTCCATGCACATACAGTACAGTATGTCCTCAACAGGCGAGATGTGAATGTTGACAAGTAACAATAAGCTCATTAAAATACAGCAACTGGGAGAAATTGCTTTAGATTTCTTATTTTTCTTTTTTCTGTTTTCATTAAACGATTTCTCAGCCATCGTTCACCTGTCATTTTCAGGTGTAAAGGCAGGCCACCCTACGCACAAAACTTTTTTATACCTAAGTGACCCAGTTGTTTCCTCGGGGGCTGCAAGAGACTGAAGGCATTGTGAGTGCTGAGTCTGAGGGGCTTGCCTGTCACCAGCTATAGCCCTAAGAAGAGGTCCTCTGTCTCTACTTTGTTATAACAGTGACACAAGGACAAGGAGATACTTCCAAGGGAACCTTGTTTTAGAGATCAGTTGATGATGAAGTGTCCTGCTCTGGATTCACAAGTGTTGATGGCAGCTGTCAGCACTTCTTTGATGGGTGGCTGTCCCTCAAAGATGCCAGTAAACTGATAAATATTACAAACAAGACAGGAGACTTTTCTGTATGGTATTTCCTTTTCTTTGCATTTATGTTTTGTATTCTTAAAAAAGTAAATTCCAAAATGTCTTTGACTTGCCTTTCTCAAGTCTTGACCCTTTGCATGCTTTCCACAAACCTCTCTGTTTCAGTCATTTTGGAGTGAAGACATGCCCGGTGCTCCTTAATGGCCCTTTGTTCAACCTACAGGCTTACAGGTCAGGGGTCAACTGCACCTGAGGCCGATTCCCACAAACAAAAGCTCTGTGTTTACTGGCACCAAGTGACCACTTCCCTGTCTCCCGCAGGGGGAACACACAGAAATATAACAGACAGAATAACAGAGAAGCAGGTAGTGGTGGTTATTTGTCATAATGTCATTTGGATGTTTGCTTATTATTGTTGTATCTACTAAGAGCAATTAAAATAAAACAGTAATTGTAGCATGGTCTTGCTAAAAGAACTAAAGGGAAAAGCAACCCTCAAAAGGCATCAAAGTCTAGAGGTCAAGATGTTTTCTTATCATCAAGGACTATCCCAGAGTTTTTTTTTTGAGAGAAGATGAAAGTTTTCATATGGTGATATATAAAAAGCCGTTCCACCAGGGTGGCATTTAAGCACAAAGACTGTGAAACTGAGTCCAAAACCTCTCCACAACCACCCAAAACCAACCCATATCAAGTTTAATCTAACTTCAACTCACCCCAGGGACATTAATTCAAACTGAAGGGTTGGGCCAGCATTTTCAGACCTTCACTCGCTTAAAAAAAATAAAATACGAAATGATGTGGAGACAGAATGGATAAAACATTAAAACCATCTGTCTAATATGACCCCGTCGTGCTGCTGAAACAGCTCTGACCAATTGTGGCATGGACACAGGACCTCTGGGGGACATCCTTTTTTTAGATGTCTGGCACCAGGAAGATCCTTTGGGTCCTGCGGTGGTGGTGCCTTCCTGGATGAGGTTTAGTCCTGTGCATCTCATGGACCTGGGCAGTTTGGATGCTGGGTCATTGGTTTGGGCTCTTTTTCAAGTTCCTCAAAGCCATTTCTTGGTCGTTTTGGTATGTGGCTGCGTGTGCTTGGTCTGCAACACTGTTAAAGTCTTTGTATTGTAACAAAATGGTAAGTGTTATTCACTTTGACTGCTAGGTTTTAATGTCTCAATGCAGTCATCACAAATACATCAGATATTCCAAGCGTCTTGATTTTTTGTTTTTCATCATCCTACTGCATCAATGTCCTGAAATCCTTGCTGACCTTGTGTAAGAAAAGTTATTCCCTGTATCTCCCGCTGCAGAGACAGTCATCCCTAGCTCCTCTGGCACAGCGTCAAGGACAGCAGATGGGAATCCTTAAGCTGCCATCTACATGCTTCAGAACATCTGCCCACGAACAAGAACATAATGGGGGGCTTTGCTGACCAGACTGAACCCTGAGAAGAAATAAAAGAAACTCTGGGGTCCGGCAGTGGTTGAGCTGGGGGTGGGGTTTTTGGCAGAAAGGGGATCTTACCTGTCAGGACACGAGCAGGTAAGAGCCCCCCTCCTCGTCCCTAAGGCCCTGCCTGCTCTTGTTTTGTTGCATTCAAACACACACAGCTCCACCTGTCACTCTGTCACTTGGACTAAGAACCAGCAGGGTGCTTCCCTCCACCCTTTCCACCCTCTATTATTCCATCTCTGTTACACCCACCCATTCTCATATAAGGCCAATGGCTTCACTGTGCTTCAGTTTTTACCATAAATTCTTATTTGTTCTTCTGCAGGCTTTTAATTCAATAGTAGATTTTATAGTTTACTGTTGCATTCCAAACATCCTGCTTGAGAGCTTCCTGAAGGTGCAGAGAGCTTTCTTTCAGCTGTTGAAAACTGTCCATGGTCTGCTCAGTAAGCATACCATTTTCCTTCCTTTTTCCAGAAGCAGCAGCAGTGGTTTGATCTGTGCAGTTAGCGTGAGCAGCAACATCTGCCACTTTTGGACAGACAAATAAAAGAAACACAAACAACATTAACAGCAAATCCCAAAAAGACACCACAGTCCTGCCCACAGCCTTTGATTAGCAAGTGATCTCTGAGTAACTGCAGTACACAAACACTACAGCTACTTAGCGCAACAGGGGCTAAAATGTGGTAGTATTAATTGCAGGGAGGTGCGGGTATGTGTATGTGTGGAAGTGATGGTGGTGGTGTGTGGGGGTTGTTTGGCAAGGCTTGGGTCCATTATTTCTCTGCAAACTTTAGAGCTGGTGTATGGAGTCACTGCAGTTTCGATGTGGAGGGGACCAGGCGTATAACTGGAATGAATAAATAAACAAAAAAGACATGGCCGGTTCTGTGGTTGCTGGTCTTAATTTCACACAAAAAAATCAACTTGGACCTTTTTTCTCATCATATTATTTATATTTTAAAAAGTGAATTGTTGGGCATGAATTCTTTTGCTTTCTGAAGTGGGGCTACAAAGAAACCACTGGCGAGAACAGATACTACCCTATGATGAAGTATTCCTAACCTGATGGGAGTAGTCGTTTCTAGGATGCCAGTGACATCATCTGAAGGGGATTAGGTGTCACCAAATAGTACAATATGAAAATTATATGAATCATAATGTGTGGTCTTCGTTGTCTACACCCAGTTTTGGAAGCTTTGCGTTGATCTGCATTCGCTAACATACATACCAACAATACATCAAATGCGAAACTATCTTTTGGACGAAGGGTGTTAGATCTAACCAGCGGTGTTCCTGACACTTGGAGACTCATTTCCAAGAAGTACTGAAGCTGTCCCTTAGCACACAGTGCCTAAACATGCTACTGAAACACTCTATCTCATTTTTTCCTCCTCTTTTAAAACTAATTTCTCTATTATTTCTATAACACAACCAACTCTGGGTATATTGTGGGATATGGATTATCCAGCCAGCTCTGGTAGATAGATGCTGTCTTTCAGCATCAGCTGAAGGTCACATAGCGAGCAGCCTCAGGGTATGAATATTACATAATGTGAATAAGGAAAAGTGAGCATGCTTAGTTAATTTTCATTAAGTAACTACTATTTTTAAAAGGAAATAAATGTTTTGGTGGAGAAACGACAAGCAGTGAGTCACCGTGAGCAGCATGACTCTGACTCACTGCTTGCCTGCTCACCGCGGTGCCAAGCAGCTGAAAGCTGCTGAAACCTGTTGTTGAAAAGTACGGCGCTGCACGCAAAGCACTCGCTTTAAATATGTAAAACTTTACTTACAGAATTGCAGGATTTTAACTGAGTTTTTAAGACTATAAACCCGGGAACATTACTGCCATGGTGGCTCACAGGCATTGTGGGAGCTATAGTGTTCACGCATGTTAACATTATGGTAATGCATGTGTGTGCAGCTACCTGAGGGGCTCGCTGTTTTACATGGCCTTTTAAAAGTTCCTGTGGGATTAAATGAGGTTAGATGCACACAACACATTGCTATTTCCCTTAGGCAGAAGAGGAACCTTTCCACTCTCTGCTCACACTCCCTCACTAGTCACGCAAGCCCTGTCAGAGATAGGTGCATGCACGCACACTTGCACAGTCACAGGAAAGCTCGCAGACGAAAACCTCACACTTAAACGAAATGAGTCAAAGGAGCAACTCGCAATGGTAGTTTCACATGCTGTGTATGGCCATATTTGTGGTTTGTCTGGTTATGCGGAATTCTTGGAAATTCTCTGATTCTCTGTGCCCGTGATTTTTGTATTTCTGAACTTCTCTGTCGTCTCAGTCTCAGAGAACAAGTGAGAACTGTGTGGGGATAGTTAGAATTTGTGTATTTGCATGAGCAGTTGAGTTGACACATCTACTGGAAGTACAGTAACAACAACACACTACTACTACTGTGATTTCCTTTGTGGAGCGTCGCTGAGCGTGCTGCATAGTTTAAGTAAATGTGTGAGAGGCAAAAAGTGCGAGAGAGGAGGGACTGTTCAAGCAGGATACATGCTTCAGAACAGGCTGCAGGGCATTGCTGAATGACTGATAGGAGACACATTTAAAACAAAGCTCCAAACGCACATTCACTCACTGACACAGACACAGTTTACATGGACACAACCGCCCATCTGCACAAACATAAATACATACACTGCCACATACAATCCAAAATAAATAGGAGCAAAATCCCTACAAATCGTCACCTCGGTTCAACCTTGTTTGGTGTCTGCTCGTCTTGAAATGACAATTATTTGTTCACAGAATTTCATGACACATGCAGTCTACCATGGCAACACACAATACACAATGGTCACGATTTGACAAAGGCTTTCATGCCTTGTCTTTCAGCGGTGCATCCACCCACTGGCAATTGCCAACCAACTGGCAACTGCCATAGCAGGCAATGGGTGCTGTTCAACCTGTCACAAACTAGTGTTTTCTTTTTCTACCCAGCTTAAGTCAGACATGAAGCAGTGGCTTTTGGGGAGGTCAGGAAGGTGTTATTTAAGTCTGAATGTCCTTGGTTGCAGATCCTAATTTTAGTTGCCAGGTGTGGGATTTAGACCCTCTGAATTCCTAAGCTGTATAAATGCTCTCAGATGCTTGGGGGTTAAAATGGGCAGGGGGTTAGATGTGCTGCACAGGGTCCTGTGAGACAGCAAGGCAGAGAAAAAGAGACAGAGATGGAAAGCAAAATCCAGGCCGCTAGTATGTACACGAGAGAACGTCTGAGTCGCTCCTCGTGCGATTGGTGGCATTGGCTTGGAGACTTTCATAACACAGGCAGAGATTTTGGATTATAATTGCCACAGACTGTCACCGCCAGTCAAACCACACGGTTTGGTAGATGCACATAAGGGCCTCGTAAGTCTCAAGCACGGCAGCATTACTGTAACTCTTCATGGTTGTTCTTCCTGGAAGTCCCACACAGTGCTGTTACATGTTAAAAAACAATTGTGCAGCTCTGAACTTCAATATATTTTGTTCTTAGTGGTTTATAAAGCAACACAGAGACATATTTCATTTTTTTAAACTATTTTACTGTCAGACATATTTCTTTGTTTGCTTTTTTCACTGCATACTAACATGTACAACTACATAACGTACTCTACAGGAGGAACACTATACACTTCTTGCCCTCTAAACAGAGTTATCTTGGCGACATGGCCGAACAAGAGGATGATTCATCCTCAGCACCAATGATGATGCCAGTGCTTCATTATATAGAAAATTGGGACACACCTCTTAACCCTTTCATGCATAGTCACTACAGTGGACAGCTATTCAAAGGCTGTTTTCTTGTATTTGTATCAGTGTTGACGGTATACTTGCCACCCACTGGTTGTTTAATGTTACTATAGATGTATGACTTGTTTCATTGTAATTATTGTTATTCAACCCTGTCATGCATGAATTATGACAACCTCAATCAGGATTTTGTTTCTTAAGTATTTTTTAATTCATCTTTTCGTGCCTAAAGATGAATAAAAATACTTGAGAAAAGGTGTTTGCAGTCCCATTGTCACTGGATTATAAAATTGCGCACAGCAATGCAGTTTACCTTTAGAAACATTTGTGAAAAGATGGGTTGAAAGAGCTTACTGAATTCAAGTGTGGTATTGTGATAGGATCCCACCATTGCAACAAGTGTCTTCTATAATTTCATAATCAGCTGTAAGTGGTTTTACTGCAAAATGGAAGTATTTAGGAGGAGCTCTGTGGAGCCTAGCTAGCTGGTAAAGGCCGCCAGCACTTTGCTGAGTCAATAAATGGAGAGTTACAAATCTCCTCTTGCATTTACATGAGCGCAAACACTGTGCTGGGCTCTTCATGCTATGGCCAAGCAGCTCCTCTAGGTGTACTTTTATCCATAGTATTTCGTGCTAGCTAACATCAGGAGATTTATTTTCAAGCTTTGCAGATAAAACTATATTACTTGTGGGATTTCTTTTGGTATTTACAAGAGTTTAAATCTTATCTTTACTATAGAAGAATTGAGTATTATGCGTGGTCCGACTACACATTATACCCATTTCCCACATATTCCAAATGTTCACAAAGTTGCTGCACAAATTAGCAACTAGGGACAGGCCCAGTCAAAAACTGTGCAAAACTGAAGCGTCTAATTTGAGGCAACACTATGGTGTTGAAATGCATGCACTATGTAAGGAAGTACATGCTGCATGAAAATTAACATATTAAACATACAAGTGAGTGTGGAGAATATCCAAAAATCCTCCGTTTCCTGTCACTGGTGGCTGCTTAGTTCATATACAGTGTGCAGGAAGTGATTAACAGTAAAAGATCAAAGGAGGTGGACAGGATAAACATTCTTCCCCAGGACCCTACTCCTCCAGGGTATACAGCACCACTTCCTCTTTTTCAGACTGGCTGCTGCCTCCACCACCACAGCACAGTGCACACATTGTCACCACATGAGGTACTGACCCGCAATTCAGATAGTGTGTGTGTGTGTGTGTGTGAAGGAGAGAGACAGAAAGAGAGAAAGATGGAAAGATAGAGAGAAAGGAGGGGTGTTGTGTTTATATGTGTTGTGGGTGCATGCATGACGACAGCTGAGGCAACCTCCAGACTTCGCTTGGAGTTTGAAAATTATTATGTTGTGCAGATGCACAGATGATCTGAGTCACTCAGCTTATGCTAATTTCCCACAGTGGTGCACAGCTGTGCTGCTACAGGATTGCCATTGGGAGCTGATTATGTGACCCGAGCAGCTGCAGGTGTACGAGAAAAGGCAGGAAGAGCAAACCCTCTCTGATGTCAGCAGTCCTGGGCATGGAATGTAAATTTTAACTGAAGCTGTTCTGCTATGCAGAGCATTTTGCTGCATGTTTAACTTGGGGAAGGAGTAGAAAGGAAGTAAGTTTGTATGTGTATGGTTGTGTCTGAGCAACAATAAAACAAACAGAATATAAAAAGGAAGAAAATTAAAACCTCAATAAAACGTGCGCTTTACTGAGTACCGGTGATTTTCAACCTGAATAATTCCATGAATCACCCTCTGCTGAACATCGTGTGCAATGTTTGGATCATCAGTCCCAGATGTTAACTTTTCTCTTACCATATTGGTGTTAAGTTTGCTTTCTTAATAATATAAATGAATTCCTGTTTGAATTTGAAATCTTTGCCTTCCAATAGCACCCTGTCCAACCTGAGGTGAAACATAACCCCCTTTTGGGCTCAATGGATGGCTGATCACAGGCGCTCAAGATCTAAAGGACACAATTATCCTCAATTGAAGGCTGACAAGGAAGAACAAACTCTTCAGAAGAGATGTATGGATCTTTCTTCTCTTGAGGGTAGGGGCAGCTAATCTACCGACAGAGGACCATGGCAGTGACTGGGTGATCCCATCTCCAGGTAAAGAACCCCAAAACCTACTCCCTCAAAATAGCGCAAGGAGTGAGAGACGAGAGGTCTGCGCCTCTGTACATGGAAAATCAATGTGAGGTCCAGTTGGCCCTACAGCACGGCCCAGAACCAACAATTAAAACTACAGTGTTTGACCTTGCTGATCCTTTGAAGCTCTAGCCTCAGGGACAATGTTTTCGTCTTGGGTTCGATGATGGTTCCAGCAGCCTTTGCTGTGGTAGGCACTGAGCGCCGAGTCCAAATGTGGGTTTAAAAATAGAGAGGCCTGTGATGTGTGGCTTGCTCTCACTGTTTCTCTTAGCAGATTGAGGTCAGAGCATATTACCCATAATCCGCTTCATATGCAAAGCTGCATAATATGATTCCGTGTCACTACAGCCTGCCAGTTATTCTCACAGTCAATCAAATCTGAGAACATGTAGATGAGGCAGCATTATTGACCAAAGGAAATAAATTGTTACATTGCTGTTTTTGTGTGCTGTCTCCTTCTGAGTTAACAAACAAGAAATTTTCCTCTGCATGTCTGCCAGAGTTTAGCCTTTCATTCACATATTGGTTACAAATGAGGCTCATTTTGAATGATAACCCGAGAAATGCACATATGGCTTCAAGTGAAAGACCCACGTTTGGCCTCTCTGCCTGCCATTAAAAAACATTTAATCTGATAGAATCATTTGTCTTTGTGTCTGGAGCCGGCAAATCCAAGGGCAGGTTCCAGCATCTAATTGGTCGAGAGGATCATTGACATCACAAGAGGTGAAAGGTCAATCTGGGACAACCTTGTATGTTCTCTGGTGCCAAGTTTTGCCTGAGAGTTGCCATGTGTGAGAAGCTTTTCTTGTTGTTCTTGGGCCTTTGTGAACATCTGTGTCGGACTACTAGCCAGTGCAGAGAACAAGAGTCATGCTGAAGGAAGCTTGAGACTTTGAAATCCCCTTAAACACCCAGTAATTTTGAGAAAATACACTTATGGGTGGGGAAGTGGCTAGAGAATTAAACCTCTTTGCACTTACCATTGGTTGCATTTCTTTGCCAAAGTACTTTTTGACACTTTCACATAGTGCAGACTTTACAGGCATCAAATAAATTACACAGAGAAGCCCTTTGGGGAGCTACAGGAGTTTGTGTCCACCAGTGGCATTAAATAAATTACTGATTAATTGTGATGGGTATAGTGCGACTGTCAGCTTTATACTATCCACGTCTATCCTGAAAGGATATAACCGTAATGATACGGTTATACCCTTAAAGCAAATACTAAGGGCCAAAAGAGCAAAATGTTTCACTCCTTATGTAGATCTTTAATCTGACAAGTCAAAATATCTAATATGAAATATTTAATATTTGATTTAATGTGTAAAAATATTTACCCACTGCAGTAATACTCTCATTTGCACAGCAACCGACTTCATGGCTTTAACAGCTGATACTGGAACTGTGAATGTTGGCTGATATTTTCCTAATTTTCTGTCTCATTATTCTAACCGGGGATATCTGTTTTAAAGTTCTTTTGCTGGACTGCCAAGCTGTTTTCACACATGCTCTGCAACCCTGACCTTTCCCAGAAGTTTCCCTCCCTTCATGTGAAAATGCAAATGTCTGATGCAGAAGGTCTGGACACAAGACTCTCTTTACCTTGCCAGCTCCAGAGTACAAATGTAATATCTGATTGAGTCCACATGAGAACAGGGCAGGTATGCGTCTTCTGAATTCAAAGTGTGCAAGTAGGCGTCATGTGTGCTGCCTCCTGTATCCAGGAACCAAGCTCAAACCAAGCTGAGTAGTTCCAGAAGTGTGAGTGCACCTGACTCACATTTCCCATTCCCTGTTGTGTGCTGCATGTAAGAAAAGGCAACTTCTGACAATGTCATGACCTGATTCGCTGAACATTTTCTGGAATCCATGTGCGAAACTAGTTCAAAGGTCTGGACATGTCCTGAGCTGGAAAGGAAGAAGGAAGATATAGTTGGTTGTTAACAAATTGTATTCTGTTGATTATTGGACCCAAGCCCAACACCCCCACGTAAAACGATACAATATGTGCAGTTACATTAAAAGTATCCTTTAAATTAGTAACTAGTAACTAAACTCTGAACTAATAACTTACTTAACTGCAACTTTAAACCTATTTTGCAACAAAAGGTGTTGGTTTATGCATGCAAAGTTTATGCAAAGGCTGGTGTTCAGTGAGTTAGTACTACTCGTGTTGACGAAAAGACGTTTAATTATAATAACAGATCTTTATGTAATGCCTAGTGATAATGTTTTAGTCATTTTTTATTTAAACACAATGTAATACCCTCCAACAATAGGGTCTGCTGTCCGGTCAGAAGTGTTGACCGCGTCTTCTTACTGTTGGGTCACAAGCAAGCTAACATTAACTTTGTTATTTGTGCATGTGACAAATAATTCATGCATGACATGGTTTCATTTAATAAATCATCAATCTTCACTTAGTAAACAACTCGGACAAGTTTGAACTTGCACACAGCTGGTGCAGCTGTTGCATCTTGGATCCTAAGCACAACAAGGTTTTATAGATTCCTCATATGATATAAATAGACAGTATTTACTCACACGTCCAGTTTACCCAACAAAGGCCTACCTCTGTGTCTGACCCTTAACATAAACACTACATGGCTCCTTTCCCCAGTGACCCAAGGGGATGCAGGTGGTCCACATGGACACCTCTATATGGGTTCTGACCCAGGTTCAAAGGTCAGACCCTCAAATGACGGCCTTCCTTGCCGCCTCTAATTGCCCTGTTTATTTTTAGTCCACAGTGGGCCGTGTTGAGCTATTAAAAGAAACATGAACATGAGGCCGTCTGCTAATTACCGTTGGGCCAGCAGACCCTCACTTTCTCTGATTGCTACCATATGTTAACTCACTCAGAGAGGAGAATCTCATCTGTCACCTTCACTGTCTCTCTGTTTTTTTTCTGTTTATGCAGCACTGCAGGGTGTAACTATGTGCAAGCGTGTACTAAAATATCTTCAGTGATGATTTAAATAGAAAGTTTTGTGGAAAATGGAATCTTATAAACAGTATAAAGAATGTTTAACCTCTGAGCTACTGTGTGAGAGATTAATACATCCGGCATCTCAAAGATGTGCACAAGTGTCCGGCTACGTTGGTGGCCTAACACAATATCCCTGTGCTTAAATGCATTAAGTCAAAGTCTGTTTTGCAGAGAGGACAGCAGAGTAAGTCTAGAGTATGTTTTTTTCATCTATGCCACTTTGGTTCAGTTTCCAGTTTGGGAGTTTATTTGATTAGTTTTCAGTTATGTTTGGGGTGTAGGCAACAAAAACGAATTGGTTACGTTGAAAAAAAGGTTGTGGTCTGGAATAGGACAAACCCATTCGCAATATTGTGACAAAGGCATATAGATTAAAGAGATAGGGCTGGCCTGTATGGTAAGTAAGTGCATACATTTAAGCATTTAAGGAAGCAGTAAGTAATTGGGTTGATTTAGACCTATTTGTGGTCACAGAGAGGTTGAGATAAAACAGCAGAGGATACCAGCTTGCTTAAGTTGTAAAGTTTACAAAGGTTTGATTGCAGTAGGAAGCTGGCCGTGTGGATTAGCAGTGAGAGCTGTTGCAAACATTTTAAATTACAATTAGAAATCCAATTCTGGGAGGTCATTAAATTAGCATTTTAATAAACCGCTCTTAACCAGAATTTGTATTAAACAGTTGTATTAAATAGCCTTACGATAAAACATATTAGTGAGAAGCTGGAATATTTGTATATACACTCTTTGTTTCAATGTCTAAATTGAAAATTTAGCTATTAATTTGTTTTAGCTATAACAAAGCAGAGAAAGCTAATGGTCATTCCTGATTCCTGATCGTTTCTTGGTGCCCTTGTTTCCCTCAGTGTCTGTTGTTAGTAACACATGTGTCAGCTGTGAATCCAGATTTGTCAGGAAGGAGTCTGGACTATGTCAGACAGCACAGGCCCACCGGCCTCACCCTGCCCTGATGGATTGGGTTTCCGCTTCACCTAGATGCAAACAAACCTGCTATGTCCTGCTGAGATTAATCATTTACTGGGAGAAAATAGATATTCACTCGAGAGCAATGCATTACACTACTTAAACTTTTTAAGGTAGCTATTATGATGTTAAGTTTTCTAAGCCAAAATCCGTCTCGTGTTCATGGTCAATATCCGAAAAGAAACACCTAAATGGATAAGATCTGGCAACTTTAGGAATTATTGATTTTGACTGGCAATTCATTTGCATGATGAGCTTTACGCTGTGGAATTACTCATTTGTTTACACAGCAAAGATGGTAAAATCATTTGTGGCTAAAAACAATTAAAAACCTTTATTGATGGTTTGGGTATTCTAACTAATTGGTCTTAGAATTTTACCCCTTGGATATGATTTATTGGCACACAGGTTATGAATGCGTCACTGTAATAGACTTAAAGTCTATTACAGTCTATTAGTGACACTGTGAGTCTGTAAGTACTTTTTCATGCTTGTAAATCTAGCTGCACCTTACTGGAATTTTACATAGACATTTATGACACATTATATTAATGATCAGACAAGTTGAAACACAATTATTGTTGAAATAAGAGACAACAACATTGATGCTTTTGTTGTAAAATAAATATATGATGTTCAAGTTATTTACCTCATTTTTAAATGTATAATTATGCACATGCAGCCTTCAATGTGCCAAAAAAGTGAAATTGAATCTCAATGCTTGACATTCTGTATTATAATGTATACTCTTCAGTGACTCACTTGTAGACGTGTAAGATTATATAAAGGTTAGGGTCAGCGATAACAGATGATCACGTTGTCTGGTAACACTTTTGCTATCAGGACTGAAGGATGTGGATTACTTTTATTTATCTCAGTGTTGGAAATGCAGACATTGCAGTTTAATTGTGGAAAACTGAAGTTTGGCTCCTTGGTTTGGTTTGCTTAGGTAACACCCAGCTGTTACAGCGATCTTAAAATCTGGAGTTCGCGCAGTTCTCTTTTCTTGCCACTATTGCTGTTGTTTGTCTTTCCGCCAGTGTGTAACATTGTGAGACTTTATATGGTTGAGGTAATCCTTAAATGTGCCGTGCAGATGTAAGCAGATTTCCTTACAGCACTTTTTTTTCCTTCGCTCTTTTAAAATGAAGGCATTTTGTGTTTAACGGTTTTTCGATGGACTAGAAGTTTTACTTTACTAGTCATTGACATCCAGTAGAGCATTTTGTAATTTATAGTCACAATGAAGGAAATATAAGTGGTTTTTAGAGTTAATAAGAATTAAACACCCACACACTCACACACACTGGCTTTCCTGTGCATGCTGTTCATACACGCTGTGTGTGTGTGTGTTCTCATTTCATGCTCAGCACACAGTCTGCGGGGGCTGAGGATATGCTGTCATGCTCCCTGTGTAACCAGCAGGCCTCATGTAATGTCAGCAGTTGGTGGCCCTGTGTTGCCACCCACACAGCTGTTGTAGAGCCCCAGGCCACCTGATGAGTGCCTCAGCACGGGGAACGCACCTGATGGTGCTCCCTGTGGTTCTTTTCTCCTGGGAGTCTGGCAGACGGCTGGAACGTTGGTATTGAGCAACGCTCCAACGCCAACACGGAAGTCAAGGAAAACCGAGTTTGAAAGCAAAGCCCATAAAATCAGCAATCACACTTTTATGTTTGCTAACAGTCTGCTGCCACTGAGGAGAAGCCCCTTTAATGAGGCTGCGTTCAGTTATTCATAATGGAAAGCTCAGTAATAGAAAACTGCTGTGTTGCAGTTACGTTGGTTTCACATTTTTGAATGGTCGCCAAACCAGTGAAGCAGAAAAAAGCCTACAAGGTTGTTGCAATACAGCATGAAATTCAAGACCTGAGAATTCCAGACTTGGTTCTTCTCCAAAAAGTTCTCTAAATGGGAACAACAGCAAGCTTCACTGGGACACTCCCAGTTCCTCTACCACCTCCTAATCTTCCTGAGAAACCCAGGTGGGACTCCTGAGGGAAAGGGTCGCTGTCCCTCAGCATTCCTGACCTGGCAGGGGGGCAAGGATTGGGTTGAAATGGAGGGGCAGGGTGAAGCATTGAGGCAAGTATGGGCATTGTATATGTAGGGGCGGTGACTAAGTCGCATCTGGCCCTTTGGCTTTTGTGATTGTTTTTTTTTTTTTGGTCATTGTTGGCCAGTCTTGCTCCAACATTCCTCCTGGCTCTGGAGTTAGTGTGCACTAGAGAACAGTAGCAGGATGGGGGAAAGATGACAAAACAACTGGATTTTAAATCTAATGAAAACAACTGAAGGTGACCGCCCTGAGGCAGTTGGGGACTTTGTGGCCTTCAGGGCTTCGAACACACACGCACACACACACACGCACACACACACACACAACTGGCACGTAGTAAGAGAAGAAATCAAAGCAACCAGCTTAAGAATTTAAACATTTTGCGTACATGCCATATGTCCTATTTAAGTACAGCCGAATCACATAAGTACATGTTTTCAGTTGGAAAAGCGAAGCCTGCGAGCTAATTCAGGCAGTCAACTCAAGCGTCATACAACAGGAACATACCTCCTTCTCCCCACGTCATTTACCAAACACTCCCTTCCATTTTGGCAGTCTATTTAAGCTGACATGTCAGTGCTGCTGCTCCCGTGCATACCTGCCGGCTCTTTCAACCCCTTCAACAGCCCACCATCCCAGTGGGGAGTGATCTCAGAGTCCAGACGTCAAACTCCAGCTATATTCTGCTGCTGCTGTAAATTATCTGCTGTGAACGAAGCTGGTGTTGTTGTTTTTAATTACCTTACATTGTTAATATTTACAAAATTTTCATAAAATCAACAATAAATACATTTTTATCAACTTCCATAAGACATCTTACTTCAAATATCTTACCTTTTTTTTTCAAAAAATAAAACAACTGGCACACTTTATGTATCTTTTCGAACACATTAATAGTAATCTACATAGCAACTCATTTCACACATGGCATCAAAACATATTCCAACATGATGGTAGTTAAAACACAGGCTGAGCAGCTGAACTCTAACTGTAAATGAAAAAATTATATAATAATTCTGTGCATCAAAGCTAAGATGTACTAATGCTTAATGAACCATGTGCAGACTATAGCACATAGATGGACGAGATACAGGCAAAGAAAACAGACAAAAAAAAATTAATAGGAGGCTGCAATACGCCAAGAATCTCCAGGCAAATCACTGCAATGAGTCAATACTGCTATTTAATGCAATTCCACAGGAATGTGTTTCATCAGTGACCTGCACTGTAAAAATAGAAGAACGAAAACTCAAAATATCAAGGCAACTAATTAAACAAATTTTGAGTTTTCTCAGCTTTTGACTGTTGTTGCTCACTGTGTTAAGTTTAGTTCTGACAACTTGAACTTTTATTATTTATATATTCCCATAAGTTTAACAGTGAAATATTTGGTTTGGCATTTATCCAGGTCTGGTACCAGCAGTGGTACCGAGTGATCTCAAATGACCAGTGATCTCGGGACCTCACATGCGTTATGCAAACGTTTTAACCCCTACAATATTGAAATACATTAAGCTTTTAAAATGTTGCTATAATTGTATCTCTACTACTGAATTAATGAAATGAAGAGCATACAGCTGAAAGTTAGCTAAAACGTTATGTGTTTCCATAGTGTAGGTGATGGCACATTCGCCTCGTTAGCGAAACATCTGCTTTTCACCATTGAGAGAAAACAAGTTATTGTACAAACCCTGCTGGTTCCAGTCCTGGAGAGATAGGACGGTTGCATCTAGCATAAAAACTGTGCCCAACTAATTCTGCAGATGTTATGTTAACACTAAAGTTTCTTTTGTTGCTTAATAAGATATTCTTTTTTTTATCTGAAGCTACGAATGTGTACTACTGAAGCTGGAATTTTACTGTTAGCCTCACAGGTAATTAGGTGATGAGGAAAAATGAAGTTGCTGAACCGCTTGTTTAATCTTGTATATCTTAGTAAATAAAAAATAAAACTAAAATTTAAAAAAGAATTTAAAAAAATAAACTGTCATGAGCTGAGAATACTCAGGAAGCTATTGAATCACATTGATATTTTGAATTTACTTTTTTCGACTGGTATTAGAAAACAGTTAAGTAGGCTGATTTGCGAGTTTTAACATAGAGTGTTTACTTTTAAACGGCATTATTTTTTATTAGTTTATTTCTGTTCTTTTAATTTTTTTCATTACAACCTGTAATCATGTTCCAGTTGAATAAACATACGTGTGGGATGTGTCATTTTATTTGATAAGCTACAAGGTGCTTAATTCACCAAGAAAAACGGATACGGTACCTCTAAAGTAGAGAAATTGTAAAAGAAACTATCATTTTTAATATAGCAACATTTTTAAAAGTATAATAATATAAAATTAATTGCATTTGGTTTAAGAATGCATTTTTTAAAAAGTTTCCATGGGCCTGATGGGGTCAAACTCTGGTCAAAAGGCACCTTTCTTTGATCCTGCTCGCGATGCAGTTTTAAAAAGCACATCTCCTCACACAACTTCTCCCAGGGCTGGGCTTATATCTCCTTGTGGGCTGTGTTTAAAACAGATTACACACATCTAACTGGGTTGTTTTAGCCTAAAGCTTGCTGTCACTGAAATATGGATGTGTTTCATATGATGCTAGCCCCTACACAGCCAACGAAGAGCTTACATGTTTGGGTATGAACAGGATCAGGACTCAGCTGCTGTTATCACTACCACTTCATCATGTCTGCTGAGTTCCCCGACCAGAGATTACTATCCTCAGGTCACTGCTTGTTCCTCGGCTTCTGTCCCTGCCTTTTAAAAATGGTTGCCATTTTAGCCACACAAAAATATATATACTAACATTATTTTTGATGTTTTGCTTTCAATCACTTGACTGCACAGCTATGTATCCACACATTCAGATTTTCAGAAGGGGCTGTATCTGTTATCTGAAGTTCAGCTCTTGGAGAAAGCGTTTCCTTTCCGCCTCATTCGAACAGGAAAACTGCCAAAGCTCCATCCATCAGATAAAAGATTTCGCTTCTTTCGTCTCTGGGTCAGGCACATGAGAGGAACGTTTTGCTCGGAGCATTTTTATGCAGTTGCCAGGCAGACAGAGGTTTTTCGAGGCGGGCCCTGGGGACCAGATTATGACTAATGAGGTCCAAGTTAACGTGACCGGAGGAGGCAGCTGGTGAGAAACAGGCCCCATTTAAAATCTTTATCCTAGGATCTCTCCATGGGCTAGACGGAGGGACAAACCAACGGGAAGTACATCACTGCAGACGCCAGTCACGTCTGCCACAAATGAGCTTATAAGGAAATCTTGGGAAAAAAAACTTTGAAATGTTCCGCTGTTGTGCGTACGTGGTGAGGGTTATTTCTCTCGGCACACCTATCCTGTAAGAGGGGGATAGAGGATTGAGGCAGATGGTATTGTGGTTTCATTTATCTAATGAAGCTGCATACAGTACATCCAGGACACCTGTTCCCTGGTCCTTTGTGTCTCATTTTGTATGTGCGCTTGTCTTTTAGCAAGATGATCCACAAGGGATGATGTTTTTATATTTAAAAAACATGTAGAAACATGTTTGGTTCATTGTGTCATTGTTGTGAAACTTTTATGCTCACTGTTAGATATATAAAATTAATGCCAAAAAAAGAAATCTAATCGTAGCTTTGAATTAAATAGTCTTGCCATTATAGTTTACCAATGTGAGTTTGATCCCCTGTGTACAGCTTTAGTTTTTCTCCTCCCGCTGCTTTATTCAAACCCCTGTTTGTCGTGGCTGGCAAAACATGAATAAGTGATCAGTAATTGTTTTGTGGTTCTGTGGCCAAAAATCAATTAAAACACCTCCCCAGCAATAATTTCCTGCACTGATTTAAACATAAGCTCCCTCTAGGTTAGTCATCAGGCCTAATTGAGACCTGGGGAACTCCACTGAAGGATGATTTCATTTATAGCTGCTTTGGTGTCGTTGTACAGTAAGTTCCCTGTCTGGTGACTAAGTCATTCATGCATTAGCCCAAACTGAAAAGAGTTGAAATTTGCCTTTAGTCAGATACTATTTTTCCAGTGAGTGATTTTAACAACTTTTACCTAAAGCACCAGTCTGCTCTTCTACTCCTTGAAAGAGATCTTCACAGTGCCCAGGTGAGAGGAGCAGGTGTGGGAATAATCGGAGACCCACCCAGTATGCCACGGCTCCTATTCTCACTGAGCCTAAGCTGCCATCCATTGTCTCAGGCTTGCTGAAGAGGAGCAGAGGAACAGGACAATTATGACATTATGGCCGGGTGGCTGAGCAGCAGTCCCAGCTGGTGGGAAACAGAAAGGAGGAATGGGCAACCAGAGAGCAACTGTTCCCACAGGAAAGCAATCCACCACATGGAAAGACTTCATGTTCTTCATATGTGGGTGATGCTGGATGCTTGAGTAGAGCTGTAATGATCTGATCCAATTCAGCTCAAGATTTGATGCAGATTAATTTCTGTTTCTAAATTCACAACCATTAACTATATCTTGCAGAGATCAATATCAGGCACAGTGTCAGCACTCATCATCGAGGCTCATCCTCATTACGTGTATTTTTTCCAAAGTAGCGTGCAGTTTATTGATGACATTCATTAAACTCTCGCTGAGAGATTATTAATTATACTCATGTCTCAGCCAATTTAGGTCTTGTAATCTCATTTAGCTGTTGAGTTTAACTGTCAACCAATGGAGATTGACATAAGTTAGCAACTTATAAAACAAAGGCAAAACCTTAAGGTTGGATGAGCCTAACGGCAAACTTGGTTGGATAAATTGGATGGATGGATGGATGGATGGATGGATGGATGGATGGATGGATGGATGGATGGATGGATGGATGGATACACAGAAAACCAAAGGTATCAAGGCAACATGCTTCAATAGATTTTTGAGCTTAGCACCAGTAAGCCCTGCGCAGTTAACAATAAAATATTTGGTTTGGCAAAGATTTTTTTAATACCAGACACTCTTCTTGATCAAGCCTCCCATTTATGTGGGCTTTGGAGGGGCACTGAAAATACACTAGCTTGTAATGCGTGCCCTTCATGAAAATGAAGGGCACGCAGCTGAAAGTTAGCTACAACATTATGTGTTTCCGTAGTGGACACATGGATGGCAATCTGCTGAAGAAATTAAGGCAGCAGCTGAAAGTTGTAAAGTCAAATTTTTATGTTAATTTTTAATGACTCTTTGAGAATTTCTGTGTTTTGTTGAGGTTATTAAAGCTAATAGTTTTATTGTTAGTGCTGCAGGAATACTGTAATTAGCAGAATGAGAAAAATAAAGTAAAGTCAACAACAGCAATCACATGTTTGGTATTGTCAACTTTTCTTTTGTTTTAAGGATGTGGGATCATTTTAGTGATGTACGATGCAACAATGCACAATGATTTCAGTAATGCAATAATAACAACTCACATTGTTGCACTTGTTGATCACCGTAAGCTCTCTCATTAGAGACACATAGCAATGATGCTCAAGCTGTCTACATTTTTGATCAATCAAGTTTAACCTTACAATAAAACTCAACGCTCAAGAGCATTTTCTTATTTGGTAATAAACTCATTTATGCCTTTTGACTGTTAATCATTTTATGTCAAATGTGTTTCTATAAATACCTGCCAAACAACCTTAACAGTGATTTAAATGTTAAATGATCTAATTTCTGTAAGTGTACTACTTTTAAAAAATATTTTAGATTTTATTGATGGCACCGGCTCATGTAATATCTAAGCTGCATTCCTATTTAGTTACGCTACTTTCAGGTGCTTTTGTCTCTCGCATCATTGCCCTATCCCCTAAACCTGACCACTTTTGACTTCAAAGCAGAGGTGTGTTGTTCCCTCTCCACACTAAGGAGAGTGTCATGGGAGAATGACCCGGCGAGAGGCTGATCAAGCCCCAGGACAATGTGGAGTCACCTGAGAGGAGAGGTCATAGCATTCCACTGTAAAGGCTAAGCGGCCCGACGGTGCTAAGACAAGAAGTGGTCACACGCCGGAGAGAAAGAACCTGTTTCACAGTCTCATCTCAGCTACAGACCTTGCATCACACAACATACCATGAGGACAAAATTTGTGACTTTTTCCTTACAATAAAAATGATTTAACCAGTGAAATCTTTCAAAGGGAAAATGCACTTACCTTCTTCAATTAGACTTCGACTTACAGTTCTGCATAAAATGTAAGCTTTATAATAATGGTCACTTGGTGCCATTATACTGTTATTATAGTATTCCTACTTTAATCTCTGCATTTCACTTGGAATGCAATAACAATCTTTTATCCTAAACATTTATGTCAGGGTGCTTGAGGTCCTTTTTAAGGGTCAGCATGTCTACCCTCTGTGCTGTCCAGTTGCATACCTGAACTCACGCAGTCAGTAATAAAGTAAGACCTCCTTTGATCTGATGTCCCACCCAGAGGCTTCTCCCTCCATGTAGACAATACTCTAATTCATTACTGGACCTGCCTCTTCAAAGCTGAAGCACTCTGCACTGGGAAACCTTAAACTTAGGCCCCCAGAGAGGCTCCTTAAACCCCCTCCAGGTAGTGAGGTGGTGGCTGGATGAGTCCACGTAAGTCACGGCGGCCTGCACATATCTCCTCCTCAGCCCTGCAGCACCACACCTATCCCCCTCAGGTGATGGGTGGATTATTGGGCATTGGTATTTTTTGGTCCAGCTACAAACACGCCCACTGAGCGTGGGAAAATGTCACCATCATTTTTATGCAAATTCCTGTCAGATTGCTTCGGTTAAGTGAGTTTTATATTTCTGGAAGGCAATTACATAAGATTTGGACTTTGCTTCACTTTTGATCTCCGGTCATGAAATTTGAGAAAAAAAGAGTGTAAGATGAGTTGTACATAACATTTTTAAAAAGTCATGGTACAGGAAGGGGTTTGTGTTCTTTACTCTTTTATCGTATGTCTTCAAAGTATCAGCTTACACTGAGACAGGTTTGTTGTTGCTGTGTAATCCCTTGTTGTGGGCTCAAATGCATGGCTGCTTGAGCACTTAGAAGCTCATTTAGCCACTTGAGGAAAACAGAAGTAGTTTGACTTGTTCAGTGGGGCGACAGTTACGTTTGTGTTTCTCTCTGATCTGCAAAAAAAAAAAAAAAATCATATTCCCTGGGATTTTGGGGGGTGTTTTTGCCGTTTAGATCAGAAAGTGAAGAATTTTCAGACAGGGACACAGAGTGGGGCAAGACATGCAGGAAAAAGACCCTGGCCTATTCTACCACATTGAGCCTTGTGGCATATGTTCACCTGTCCAACAAGGTGAGCTAAACAGTAACAGTATTCCTCGTGATTTTTGTATCTATATTAAAAATATAATATAATAGAAGCATAAAACACCAAAGCTTTCAAACTAAATGTGGGAAAGTATGCCAAGTTTCATTCAAAAATATAGGGATACATTTACAGTACTACTAAAGTTAAACACTATTATTTAATTACATGGTCTTACATAACTTGATATGGTAAAGAGGAGATTGCCCCTTAGGTGGTAAGAAGTTGAAAGTGTCAGAAAAACCTGTGGCATCTCATTTTTCTTCTTCTCTGTCCCTGTTTACCCACTAACTTGCCAAGTCTGATGTCAGTCCGCTGCACACAGGGTCCCGGGGTGAGTGTACAGTTTCTGTTTTGACACCCGTTCCTAATTACACATGTAAATGATTGATCACCTGGACTCGGCAGGGGCCGCGCCGATGGAAGTCCCTGTTGCACGATGGCTCTGCGATTCTTTATGTCAGCGTTCAGGACAGTTTCTGTTGCTGGGAGCAGTGGAAACAGATACCTGCAACTGCCCGCGAGAGCTGGGAGATTAAGTTCTGAGCAAGCCACCATTTGGACCAAATCGTCTTCCTATTAGCGGTCCTTGAGGAGCAAGTTGCACAGGTGCGGCTGGATATCTATGGCTCTTTGTTTGGTCTAATCCCACACAACTTAAACCAAGATTCGTCGCCTGCCCCTTTAAGCTGACTCTGTGACACCTGAGGGGCCTGGCCACTGAAAGCAGAGCTCAGCTACTTTTGTGATATGTGATTTGGCTAATTGATTTTGGAGTGGCCAGTCTGAGTGCCCAGAGGGAGGGGGAAGCACAAAGATGTACTGTGATAGAAGCAGAGGCTGCTTCTTTTATGTGTAACAGGTGGTGAAATTAACCTGTGCCTACATTAGCTCTCTCCTTTCAATTGCAAGATGCTAAATACAAAATGCAGATGCTTGAACTCATATCATTAAGAAAATAAACAGTGGACTGAAGCCAGAAAGCGTGTAATGCTTTTACAGATGGGGTGAGAGCCTCTTGCTTCCCTCCCCTGCCCGGCAACAGCTGTGGATTTGTCTGGTGCTTTGACTCAGGTATGGAGCCAATCTGAGGGCCAGGAGGGTTTTAACCCCAATCTTCTCCTCCATCGTCTCACAGC
The DNA here is from genome assembly GCA_015108175.1 of Pelvicachromis taeniatus. Taxonomy (NCBI): domain Eukaryota; kingdom Metazoa; phylum Chordata; class Actinopteri; order Cichliformes; family Cichlidae; genus Pelvicachromis; species Pelvicachromis taeniatus. The sequence goes on from VURO01018271.1 coordinate 129,041, forward strand.
CTGGCACACATGGGCTTCGCAGCTGTACTTCCCATTGATCTGCCAGGGGATGCTGGGATAGCTGGCTGGAGGGAGATAGATTGGAGGGGAAATGGCTTAATTGTCCGCACTCTCGCTGCTGGAATGCAAATAGCCCTCGCAACTGGCCTCCACTGCGAGGAGAGCCAAAAGTTGAGAAACCAAGGTCCCGCTTATTGTGGTGAGTGGGTAAAAACACATAATAAAAGCCAAGAATCACAGCCACGCTACTTTCAGTCCTGGCTGTCAGAGCTGCATCAGACAGTAGATTTTCATTCTTCAAACTTTACGCTCTCTTTCTTTTGTTTTTGTCCAATACAGCAACAGTTCATCATCACTTCAGTGCCACTGCCACTCGTCACACAGAGCCCAAACAGACAGGCAGGTGAAGGGTCACGATGAGTCACAGAGAATTGGTGAGGGATGAAAAGAGTTAAATGCTGGGGCGTATGTATCCTGCCTGACTTTGATCTCTGCCTCAGGTAGCTCTTTCACAGCCATCAGTCTTAGCCAGGAGCTGATGGAAGGCTGCTCCCTGTGAGGACGGGCTTGCTCAGACTGAGACTGTCTCCTTGCCGTGACAGAGGAATGGCATGACATGTCAGGCATCTACACAAAAGCTACAAGCAAACAAAACCCTCAGTGGATTTTTGTGTTTATTTTTTTACTTAATTGATTGTGTTCCCCCTTTTTTTTTTCCTTCTTTTTTTTTTAAATTATCAAATTAAACCGGGGGTATAAGGATGCAGGGAGGGAGGGAGCGGAGAAGGCGTGTTTTGGTGAGGTTCAAAGATAAAAAGAGCCAGTCTCGAAGGCTTTGATGTTTCTTGGCAGGCTTCAGGCGGCCACTGACAATCTGATGATCTGGGAGCGCAGGCCTTTTTTTTTTCTTTTTTTTTGAGACCGTGCCCCATCCTGGCCCCAGTCGTCTAGCCCTGGAGTTACAAACGCTTTAATGTGACAAGGTTAAACACCTGAAGTACTGCAGCAAAATGTCACAATGAAACCAAGGTCAGGGGAGCAACTTTAATCTTGGGATAGCTTTCTAGTTGAACAGTCTGCTCATTTATTTACGACAGTTTAAAACATAAAGAGTCCTCTTCATTCGTCAATTTATTCTCAAGGAAAATCATCAGTGTCAAATCTGCTTTAATCAATATCTTTATATTGAGACTCGATCATCACATGGCTACTGAACTCAACTGAAGGGTGCTTCTTGCTTGTTGTGACAACCCTTCGGAGAATTATCTCCAGATGTCACACTCAGCTCTGTTAAGATTTATAACCTTCTTAAACTCACTTTGTTGGTTTTCAGGCAACAAAATTTATTGTTTTGGGTCACTCCCACTGCTAGTAGTCTGCTTTAAAAAATAACTCGCTGTATGCATGTCAAGGATTTAGCAGCTACAGAATCAGGCACATCTCCCAGGAGCTGGTGGTTAAAAACAGAATTAAAAGTATATATAATTTATATTCTCATATATTAATATATATAAAATATTCATCAGGTGGACACAAACATTTCTTTTACCAGTGCTGTTACTTCATATACTTCTATGTAGGATATCACATTTGCTGTTTGATAATAACATTAATAGGAGGACAGGAAATGTGTCATTGTCAAGCTTATATTGCCTCACTCTGTGCTGAGTGCTTTCTGTCATAGGGGCACCTTGGCACAATATATTTGTCATGTGACCGACATTTTTTCCTTATTGATAGAAGTTTGTACTCTACATCCTTTTGCGAAAACATAAGCACATCCCAGGATTCGGTAGCTTGTAGCAGCACCTTTATTAGCAATAACTTGGTAACTTGAAGCCATTGTTTTCTATATGACTTTATGACTCCCTCGCATTGCAGTGGAGGAATTTTGGAAGTTTGATGTCCGTTATTTTCAGATATCCACATCTTTGTATAATCTGTTAACCAACGCCTGTAGAGTCTGACGTGTAGCTCTTGAGGGGTAAAACTGTCAAAGCCTCTGCTTTTACAGAGGTGCTCACGCTTGCTGATGATCAGTTAATAAAGTGTATTTGATTAGCAGCACCCACCTGCTCCTTACCCTCTAAATTCCCATGGAAGCATTAAAGGTGTGCTTAGTTTTTACAGGAAAACAGGACAGGACCGAATCTGTACTGTACACATAATTATTCCTACACTGTACTGATTCTTTTCTTATTTTTTTCTTTTTTAAATTTAAAAAGGAGCACATGATACTTCCAATACCCATATCTTAATATCAATTTGCCAAGCTTTTCTCCGAGAGATGTTGTCATTTGATAGGCAGCCCAGTAGAGGCAGGGTGCTGCAGGGGCATTGTGTCTTGTTGTAGGTCACAATGGAACTTAACACTTGACAGAGCCAGGGTTTGTTGTCAGGAGCTAAACTTGATCCAGTCAAGTTGTTCCCAGTGAAGAGCTATAAAGAAAGGGCTTTGACCTCACGGCTGTGAAAGATCTATATGGGGCCAAATATTAATTCCCTTATTAAAGGATAGTCATACATAATAAGCAATCTGCTGGAGGTGTTTCTGCTTCACTGGAAACTTGTTTTGACACTTAGTTTACATGTTCCTTGTCAGAAATTCTCACAGGATCCTCATCGATGGGAGATAAAGGTTACAGCCATGGAGCCGCTGCCCGTGTGACCCATTCTGCTGCTCAGACAGGCGTCCCATCCGCCGCGGTTTGTTATCCCCGTCACCTCTGGCATTTCAAACCGATGCTTCTCTTGCACACAGTTGCCCTGCAGACCACAAAAGGAGTTCAAGTTACCAGAGGGGCAGGTAATTTCAGATGGATAATCCTTGGACCTGGTAAACCGGTCTTTAACAGGACCTAGTGTCTAAACCTGGCAACCCTCATTGTATGTTGATCGGGTGTGCGTCTGTGATTCCCCCTATAGGGAAATCATCGCCCAGTGTGTTCATCATTTCTACCTCCCATCACCTCATCTGCTCTCCAGTGAGAGAAAACATGTTTTGTTTTTTCTTTATTGTGATGCTGTGCACATTTTAATCTATTTTATTTCTGTCAATATTTTTATTGTTTAAGAAGGAGACTTATGGCCTGAAGATGCTCTCTGTCGAATGACTGTTGATAAAAAAAAATAATAATAATAAAAAATACTGCTTGAATCTAGCGTCACGTGTCTTCAGAAATGTTATAAAGGCCTGTGATGCCATCTAATCAGCCGTTTCTGACCTCATTTAAACTCATGTGCCATGTCAGCCACCCAACCACGCAGGATTCTCTCTCTTTCTCAGCTGCCACCCTCCTTTCGCCCCCACTGATCCATGCCAGCTTCAAGCTTTTGTTGTTCTGCCCGCCTCCCTTGGTACTGGGGGCAAGATTTACAGTGGAAAAATATAGTATATTTTTTTCCCCCATGTTGAGCTGGTGAGTCTGGAATGTGTGTTTGGGCAAGATTTTGCGAGGAGTGTGAAAAAACAACAGAGCTGTAAACACCAAGGGTAGACCCAGACTGGCTTCTTTGTTCCAGATGTGGAGCAGGCAGGCACATAGTGTTACTGCAGCTCCATCCAAGCCTGGAGATGTAACTCTATACACTCCCTCTGCCTGTCCGTCAGCTGGGCTATCACTGTATCAATGCGACAGGTTAGTGCCTGCTGACACAGTGGCATTTTCATGGGAGTAAAGGGAGTGCACTGGTCATCGTGTGCGCCCACAGTCAGAATAGTACCGTATTTTGAGCCGCCACCAAAACAGAGAAGAATGTTGGAATTACAACAAAAAATCTGCAATGAATAATTTACCAATGTGACAAATGGAAATGAAGCCATTTAAATCAGATGCCCCCGTGTGCCATCCAGCTCAGGCTGCACTAGAATGGCTGAATCTGCATTTTGCGGTCAACGGTTTCCAGAAGGATTTTTATTTAGATCTTCTTTTTTTTTCAGAGTTGCCTAGACATCTGTATTTAACCAGTCAGTTTAAAGTTTAAGTTTAACCGTGAGCGGCAGTGGGCGATGCTGCTGTCATCTGCTGTCTGGCAACAATTATGCCAATGATGAATTCAAAGCTCGAGTCAAGAAAACCAGGCACATTCCGCCATTTCCCACGCAATAATATTCACGGCGAGTCACTTTAGCTTTTAGATTTAGTTGTACATTTGTCTTTTTCCTCTGAGCTATCCAGGCTATCTACCTGTCTATAGCCTCGATCCCCTTTTCGCTTTGCGTCTTTATTTTGGTGCCGAATTTTGACAAATAGCTCAAAAGATCGTTAATCCCGTTATTTCAAGATGGTGAGTAGTCCATTTTATTGTTTGCTTGCACACTGACATATTTAATTATTTATTTATTGGCTGCAAAAGTTCTTTTTTAGTAAATAAAAATAAAATCTGAACGTAAACAGAAAAAATTCATTCAATCAAATTCCAAATAATAACAGACTGCAGACACGAACGTTTTCACAAAACAACCTTGTTAAACAAACACTGAAAATTATATATTTGCCAACGAAAAATATGTTGAAAATTAGAAGGAAATACTTTTTTTATTTGAATTTAAAACAAAAAAAGTTTAGTTGTAAGTTTGATTATTCGAGAATGAGGAGATTATTTTAAAAAGTATCATAAACTTGAAGTGTTGAGTGGCGAGCTGTTCCGTTGTGAAATTATAAATAACATTTAAATTAACGAGAGGTGGGGGGAAATGTGAAACCACAGTCAGTTTCTCTGTGGTTCGAATAGCAAAACCATATAACATGAGGAAATTGTGTTATGAAAAAAATAATCCAATGAGCAGGTGTGTTTCATTTTTAGTCAGAAGAGCCAATGAGTAAACATTAGATCTGTATGTGGCCGGCACAGGAATGATGCTGATCATGTGACACAGCTGAACTGTGTGGGCACGGCACTTAAGGAATGAAGATCCGGCCGGTGCAGATATGACTGTTCCTGTGTGATGCCTTCGCCTGGGGGAGAGATTAAGGCTGTTCACCCTCAGCTCCGTTCTCGAACCTTCTCTCTTCTCTTCTTCTTTCGTTATTTTCTTTTTTCCTGAGGCAAACAGTCAGAATAATGTCAGGCCTATTGTCTGCACAGATGAAACACAGCCGCCTCGTTCTGACATATTGTTATGTTTTGTTTTGTTTTTTTACCAGTAAACCAGAAAGCTTTCATCAATATTAACACCTAAAATATGAAAGCATACTCAGATGCAACATGCATGTTCCTGAATCTCACTGATTAATTGAAGAAAATCCCGGGATGTTGTTTCTGATCCATTCCTGGTTGGATAATTGTGTCAAAGCACGCCTCGGCTTCAGAGCCATCACGCTGTGCCGCTTAAATTGGACATGTGGGTCTTTATTCGGGTCTATTATGTGGTGAGCCGAGCCTGTGATAATAAATCCTTGCATCCTGCCTGCCAGGTCGGGGTGTGCGGGGGTCATGGACTGTCATTCTGTATATCTGGGCCTCAGCTCAGCTCCAGCAGCACAGGGCTACTTGTAGAACAAGACGTGCCACAGTGAGGAAGATCACAGCGGCGGCAGTTGCCTGGGAGTGTGTGCTTTTCTGGTGTGTACACAAAGAACACTGTCACTCTGCATTAGAGACGTGTGATGGACAAACTCGATCGGTTTGCGTGCGTGCGTGCGTGTGTGTGTGTGTGGGGGGGGGGGGGGGGGGGGGGGGGGGGGGGGGGGGGGGGGGGGGGGGGGAGAGAGAGAGAGAGAGAGAGAGAGAGAGAGAGAGAGAGAGAGAGAGAGAACACCTATGTCAAACACACCTCTGCAGATTTGACGCTCATGCGCATTGTGCAGCAAAGTAAGACGCCAGTAAGTCTGGGCTGTATTCAGGAGCGTGATTGTTTTTAACATCATCCCTGTGCGTGTATTAATAGAGCAACGACGAGGATCCATCCCTGCCCTATGACTGCAGGGCCCGCCTTTGTTCTTTACCGGTAATACAGGCATAATTACAAGCCTTAAAGAGCCTCCTCACCTTGCTTTCTCCCTTCCTTTAGCTCTGACGCACATCCAGGAAGTGCCTAAGATCAGAGCTGTGCATATACTCTGTATACGGGCCGCTATGTGCCTTGAAAAGTTTAAACTGAGCCGGTGGGTTTTGTGGTGCGCGATGGTGTTTTAAGCCGTGAAAGCAACACCTGTTCCTAATGTAACATCAGTTCCCTTCAACTCCAATCTCCACACTGCTCCAATAACACCAATAATGTTGCAGTAAAACGCTAATAGACATAATATTGCTTTCTCTCATCTCCCAGTGACCATTTCCATTTACAGCTCTTATGTGTGAAGTCAGAAATGTGTCGCCCACAATATGAAACTGGCCCCACTGCCAATATTTTTTTTTCCTTCTTTTATTGTGACTGAAATTTGACTGTGATAATAATTTGTGGCTTTGTTCTGGCTGGCTGCATGACTGAGGCCTGTGGGGAGATTTGGGAAGCAGTCCAGCCCCCAGCAGGCCCTTTAATGCCGCTGGATTCCCAGTAGTTTCAGGCAGGGTAGGGACATGACCAAAATGACGGGGTTGGACAGCAGCTCAGCACCACACTCAACCCACCAAACACTCTGTTTATAATTTCGCTGCAGCTTATATGTGATTTATCTGAGATCTGTATCAAACTGTGCTGTAAAACGTGGTTTTATTGAAAGCAAAAGCTTCGGTAGCCGCAGTAGCTTTCCCGTGGTAGTGCGTCGAGTCTGCAGCTCCAGACTGAAACAGGCATGTTTGAAAATATTGAAACAGCGTTATTACTACTTTGGGCACGTTGCCACAGTTGTCTCTCCATCTGCATCCACGTGCACCTTGCGAGTTTTGCTGACCAGCAGTTGCAATTCTGCCCTCTTTTGGCAAGTTTCCCTTATTTTATAAACCTATGAGTGACATGTGGGCTGACCCTTTTTTTTTTCTTCTTTGTTTCACAAAACAAAATAAATAAATACCTTTGTTACGTCTTTGTTATTCTTTGTCTTCTATTTCTCCCTGTGGTTTCCAGGGTATGGAAATATTTATGGAAATATTTGTCACATTCACACATCTGCAGAAGCCAAAAACTTCAAAGACTAATAAAATGACAGACACTTAAAAAAACAAAACAAAACAAAAAAAACCTTGTGTGTCACTGAATGTCCGCGTAATCTTGCTCGTATTTGCCTGCGTTTAAATTGACTGTAGATGCATTACACAAGTTAAAGTACTGAAAACATAATATGATGATGAGCATTAAATGAACATAAAAAATTGGTGCTGCGGAGTTGAATATGTACATGCATATCATCACCAGTTATTAAGGGTTTTTTTTTTAAGTGTTTGTTGTAATATCAAAAAAAATGAATTTCCAAATTTTAGAAAATGTTTCTCGATAATTTTAGAGTTAGATCAGGGGTTATTCGCAGTCAACTACTATAGTTTCTTTTTCGTTGTTTTTCTTTCTGGCAGCACGGTAGAGGAATGCCGTTGAGCACACTGCTGAAATTTAGAAATTAAACTTTTTGTCGCAGATTCGATGCAGGAAGAAATTATTAGATACTTGGCGAAACCTGCACTACAAATATTCTTAAATTGTCTTAATTTCCATTATTCAGACCAGAAGAAAAGCGCAGGAGCTTTGCAAAAGAAACAACGCTCACAATTCCGACATTAATCGTGATCATTAACACCACATAAGAATGAGCAAAACTTAGCATAATGTTTTTTCTGCTGGTTATTGAATTGCTTACACCCTCGAATGAACCCGATTCGTTCTGTAACAGAGCATCGGGCACATAACAAACACAAACATATATTGTTCAGTAAATAAAGTAAAATAAATGTAGTTCGGCTCTTTTTTTCCTCTCTTTTTCAAATTCTCCGAATGAGATTACTGTCGTGTCAGTTATTGTTTATTTTACTTAATGGAGAAAGGAATAAATAGTAATTATATTTATTTGTTAATCTATGGAAGGAGGTGCCTCTGGGCTGCAGAGCTGCATCCTGTGCAGGCCTATCATATGTTAATGAAGTTAATGGCGGAGCTTCAGTGACAGCCGGCTGCCGAAGACCAATCAGAGAGCTCGCAGATGGAAGCCAGTGTGAGTTTGAGGTTCTGCAGGCAGGAGGTGTTTGAAGAACCATGTGAGCTATGTTCGTGATGTAAAGACGGATCCTTTCGCTTTTTTTTAATTTTTTGACTCCCCGACAGTTGTGAGCATGCATCCCGCAACTTGTAATTACGGGGGGCTCTTTTCTCGCTGATGATGCGTTGGACTTACGCGTGGATTTCTTCCAGGCTATCCGACAGAACTCATGAAACCCTCTTCAGAGCGACGGTTTGTGGACTTGTGCATTAGCTAATGATGTCTGTGGGTTTTATGCCTGACAGTCTGAATGGCTCAGATCCCTCCAAGTCGGCCTTTCTAGAATTCGGCCACGGACACTCGACACACCAGCAGCACTCCTCTGGAGTCTCTCACGTTTATCCGGTTCACGGCTTGCACGCTGCTGGCCATTCCCAGCACGAAAGCCCCTTTCCTGGTACCGCGTCCTATGGCCGCTCTCTGGGCTACGCCTACCCAGGCACGGTGAACACTCATCCCCCGTCCGCTTACATGCCCTACCAACACAGCAATCACAGCAACAGCAGCAGTGTGGCCCACAGCAGATTAGAGCACACAGGTACGTGAGAAAGTCACTGAACTGTTGTATATCATTAACGGCCATAAAACTGATATTCCTTTGCACTTAATTACGCACATGGGTCGCATTTTATCTGCGAGGGAGAGAGGGGGAAACGCGCATTTGGATGTTTAGTGAGTTGATAAAAAATAAAATATTTTTCCTTCATAAAGATTGATTAAAAATACAAATTTTAGTGGAGGCAAACCGCCAAGAGACATATTCACATTGGGGCATTTTTATTAGTATTTATGTAGAAATAATTAAGGATTAAGTCTCGGTGGGGTGTTCTTTCTTTGCCTTGTTATATTAAATAAAAGACATGCAGTCTCATTAATTTTCCTGAACATAACATTCTGTGAGTATGGTCTGGGCCTACCACAGGAACCCTTATTGTTAATGCACATTAACCCGGGGGTGTCGGAATAAAACCGTCCTTTCATCCTTGTGTGTGTGTGATCATTTCCTGTGTGTGTTGTTGGAATTAAGGCCTTCTGATCCAAAAAGTTTAGAGGTGTATGCATTGCCACGTGAACCTCTACGGTAGAATTTGAGCATTAGATTAATATCTTGATGCTCAAATATAATTCGGGGAGGGTTTCAGGCCCTGGCGTTTGGTGTTGGTGTCCAGGGCCTATCAGATGCAGTATCCGGGGACTACAATTTGTTTGCATTAAGGCTGTAAAACCGAGCCAATCCTTTGGTGCTTTGGTGTTTTTTGAAACTGTAGGTGTTGTTTGAGACCACGTTCAAAGCTTGTCCAAATGGGACTTTTACGCTTTGGTTTTGACGCACGTCACGAAAACTCATAAATCAGACGTCTTCATCTGCTCAAACTCTGCTCTGTGTTTCATCTTCAAGACCACGACAAGTCCGCTGTGATTGACAACAGAGACATTCGTCTAAATGGCAAAGGAAAGAAAATTCGCAAGCCTCGGACCATCTACTCCAGTCTGCAGCTGCAGGCTTTGCACCAGCGCTTCCAGCAGACACAGTATCTGGCCTTACCGGAGCGCGCAGACCTTGCGGCCAAGCTGGGGCTCACACAAACTCAGGTAGGCCTTAAACGCATCCCTTTGTGAGGCTCTCTCTCTTATCCCCCATATTAACTAATAATAACCGGGTTATTTACGAGGGTGTAGCTAAAGCTAGAAATAGTCAATATGTCATGGTTAAAATGCCTCCCTTGCAATATTTGCCACTCCTTAATAATTTATATAAAGCATTTTTGAATCAGTGTGACTTTTAGTAGACTAAATGAAATATATGCATCAGTGAAAGAGGATAATGTTGGATATTACTGAAAAGAAATGCTTGCAGCATTATCGAGGATAACAGCAAATTCAATCCCCCTATCCCTTAATGCATCCCTTATTTACTTGTATCTCTTCTGTCAGTTGCGGTCTTTGAAGTGGTCTTTGTGATCAGAGCACGAGCGCAGTTGGAACAAAATGTCCAAAGGAGGAACAAATATATGCAAAATCAGTGGTTGGCAGATGTTTTGCAGTAGTTTATTATAGAGCATTAAACCAGCCCCTAACAACGAGAAATGGGTGTGTTTATTAATTTTAACGTACTTTTTTACGGTGTAGTTATAAATCTTTCACGTACCTATTGGCCACACGAGCGCGCGCGCACACACACACACACACTGGCGTCATAATAATTACACGTGCTCGCGCGTTTTGAAGACAAACAGGTGCACGTGTCTTTTGATCCCCCTCGAATGGGACCAAAATGGGACCGTTGGATCACTTTTTTGTTTCCGTTAAGTTCTGAAGTGAAATGATTAAGTCGCTAGAGTTTTAAAATAACAGATAAACAATAATAGGAAAGCCACCCTGTCATCTCAGCCGCCTCCTGCACTGTATTCTTAATCCCTGAACATTTCTCCCGACAATTATCTCCCAGTTGTTCTGCGATTCGTGGTTGTTGCTGCTGTTGTTGCTGTTTAGATATCCAGCGGGCTCTTTGGTGCTTTTGTTAAAATGAATATTCACACCATTGTTCTCGGTTATAAAAATAGCCATCATGAACTGAACCAACAAAATGTTCCGCTGACCTACCACGGCGCATTTGGGGTCGCTTTTATTTCGTTTATTCCACAACGCTCTCAGGCCCGGCTTGTTGCTGTCACACTCACGCATCACTAGACATAAAACAGTGAACAATAAAAGGGCTTAGCTTTAATGGGTAACAAGTGCCACTCATCTGCAAGGCTGAATAGCTAACTGTGCGCCAAGATTAGGCCTGGGCCTTACAAAAACAACCCCAAAAGACTAGTTATTATGAGTTTTACTTTCTTTATTGCTCACAGTGTTCCCTTCGAGGTTGTTTATGATGAAAAGAGCACCGAGTTTAATGCGGGGAAAATATGCTAATAAAAGGAAAATGACAATGATATTTCTTTTATATTGCTGCTGCCGCAGTGACAATTATGTGTATTTTCTCTTTTGTTCTCCTACTTTAGGTGAAAATATGGTTTCAAAATAAGCGCTCCAAGTACAAAAAGATCATGAAGCATGGCAGCGGATCAGAGGGAGAACATCTTCACGGCACCAGCTCCATCTCTCCCTGCTCGCCCGCGTTGCCCCAGCTATGGGAGGTCTCCATGGCGAACAAAGGAGCCCCGGTGCACCCGAGCAGTTATATGAACAGTTTCGGTCACTGGTATCCGAATCATCACCCCCATCATCAGGACGCGATGCACAGGCCTCAGATGATGTGAGTGGACAGTTTTTGGACACCTATTTAGGAAGCGTCCATCAGGCTGCACTGAACTTGCTGATGCCTCCTGTGGCCCCCTCTCGGAACTGAGAGTTTTTGGAGACCTTGTTTATATTCACTGTATTTTGTGTGCGTTTCGAATTCTAAAATAATTCAGGCATCAAAAGAAGAAAAAAAAACGGGGGGTGGGGGGAGTTGGTTATATCACTGCAAGCTTGTGTTGCAGGGCCTGACATCAGTGAAACGTGGGTTTGTGTGTGCAGTTAAAAAAGACATTCTGCATAAAAGTACTTTTTTTTTTCAAATACACTGTGTCTGTGCGTCTGCTTTATTAGCCAGCAGTAAACCAGCTATCACTGTTAACAGTTGTCACTAAATGTCTTTGCTTGGGTTTCTTTATCTTCCCCTCGCTGTCAGGTAATTTCAAAAGAAATATGGAATTGCCGGTTCCTTAAAGAAGCCTGGATTAATAACAACCGGTACTGTGAGACACTGACGAACACAAGCTTAAACTCTTCAGAGCTTTCTGAGCACTGCACAGCTCGGCCTGTGATAATGCCGTGCGTGAATAAAAGCTGTCTTTTGTCCATCAACACTCCTGAACTGCGATTCACGAAAACCTGCGACCCTGCTTGAATTTCGACAGCCATTGTCAAAACACCTGGGGATTGATTTCTGTTAAACAAAAAGCAAATATCGGTCTGGTATCTTTATTCGGTTTCGTAGGCTGTGTTGATTTTGCTGTCCACGTTTGAGTATGACTAGGCTCGATTTAAATTGAAAAAATAAATAAATAAATAAATAAATAAAGGGCGGGATCCGAGGTGCCACCTTTACGCACCGTGGCTGAGTTTTAATGTAACTTTTACGCACAGGATATAAATTAAAGACACGTGCTGTCCCAATGTTTTTCTGAAACTGAAAGCCAGTATTACAGCTAAAATTATGTTTGATATAGATATTCAAAAATAACATTACACTGTATTTGTATTGCTTGTTTTTTATAGAATATGTTTAGTCTAAAAACACACACATTTGTATGCGTTTAAAGACGTTCAAGAGAATATACCATCCATCTTTTTTCACCATCAAAGAGGAGAGCGGAGATGACGTGCAAGAAAGCATTTTTACAATATTTCCCTTATTTTCCAGTGAGATCAAAAAGCAAACTCGGCCTTATCATAATCAGATGATAAATGGCTGCTCTGTCCCGACAATAAACTGCGCCTGATTTATAGTCTTTTGAACTGATTTGCTAATTCCAGTGCTTAGACTGTTTAAACACAGAGAATTAGCTATTTATACCTTTGCAAACAATCGGGGCTGATGCTCTTGATTAAATGAAGAGCTGATTTCTGCTTAATGAAGCTTAGAGAAACAGCCAGTGACTTCTTTTTGTCTTTTTCATTCATCACTCTGCTGCCTCAAACTGTCTGGCAAACATTAGCTATCGTTTTTTTTTTGGTTTTTTTTCCTGATATCACACTCGGGGCTTAAAAAAATAAAGTGAAGCATTTTGGAAATATTTATCCAAAAGTCACATGTATTGCTATAAAGCACATTGCTGACAATTCAGCAAATTCTAGGTCTATGATGCAAGGATTTCCATGCCTCACTTTAAAGCAGAGATTCTCAGAAAATACATTCATAATAATGCAGACAGCCACCTTTCATAATCCCAAACAAAAGCCAGATAATTAAGTGAACTTCTAGCTGAGCACCTGGTAAAAACAGGCTTCAGTTGCACAACAGCCACTTTAGATACAAAAACGTTCAAAATAACACCCATTTCTAGCTGAATGTCCACACCAAGTCACCAGAACACTCAGTCGCGCAGCGTGCATTCAGTCCTGCCTTACCTAGTCAGAGAAGTGCTGCCTTGTTCAGGACCTCTAAAGCCTTCTGTGGTGCTCCTGTGAAGAACAAAGCCACACCACAGCCCCGTGTTTTCGCTCCTCCGAGCTGATTTTCTCACATAACGACACGCATTGTGTTACATTAACATCTCCTTCTTTATATATATATACACCCTCATGCCCTTTTCCTCATTCCTGATGATTATGTGCCTTGTTAAACATGCGGGCCCAGGGAAGAAGAGGCGAGCATTGCTAAAGCAAGTGACGCCGCATCAGGGAAAATTATAGGCAATTTCACATCTCCAGATTAGAATAATGGGCTTGTGGAGTTGGACAGAGAAGAGTAGGACCTTTCAAACGGGGGGCCAATTATCATGCAGGCGGATTGAAGAGAAAGTGAAAAGACTCCTGGTGTAATAGACAGGCTAAAGAGGAGGGGGATGGAAGCCGGGGCGGTGGGTTGAAGGGTAATGATAAAGGCAAGTCTGACTGTATCAGTGATGTGGATGGTCGGGGTTATCAGATACGAACTGTCTGATGGGTTTTAATTGCAGGATAGCAATAAGAGGGAAAATAGCTTGTTATTAAATCCCACTTGCTTTGAATGGGTGAATGGCATAGCAGGTCTCTGGGGTGATTATTGTTATTAACTTGAGTGATCTGACATCTCGGGTAATTGTGAGCAGCTTCCCTGTTAGAGAGAGTGAATGCATGATTTGGTTTCATCTGAAGGAAGGCCTGGCTTGCTCTATGGCATGATGCACACAGTCTGGAGGGATTACAAACACAAGGCAGGCAGAAAGGTATGTACACTGACTCACACTTAGATTCAGTGAATTCAATTCAAGCATGCCTGGGTTATCATAAATGAAAGTGTGGGAAAATACAGTTTCCTTTTCTCCTTTTCAGCATTTGACAGTCTTTAAATCCCGAGTTTTAATTTATAGGCCGAGGTAAGATGCACAAAGGTCTCCTCGTGGCTTCATTGGGTTGCAATGACTGGCTGTGAAGCATCAACACACAGCCCAGCCCAGCCATGGCCTGAGGTCAGCCAGGGTTCACAAGTCCACAGCTGTCAAGAATGCCTTTCTCCCATCATTTCATCCAGGTTTGCAGCAAAATGGAGAGCGTGAGTGATCCTAATGCAGCCAAGGCCCAGCCCATGCAGGGACTCAGTGGTGGACAGCTGCTGAGAGTCTTTCCATGGATACATTTGAGTTGCCGACCTCCGCATCAACCCGTTTTGCTGCACCCTGGGGACAAGTGCTGACACCATGCTGTTGATTGTTGCAGTGGGAAAAAGGAGAAGAAGGGTTACAGGGGCCTGGGCAACAGCTCTATTTAGGGTGCTGTGATGTCGTGCCATGCAGGATCACATTCAAGTTCAACAGTTCACCTCCACCTCCGTGGCTACTTACACTTGTTGATCTTTAGGCATGACATACATCGACATGTCCTACAGCCCACACACACAAGTGCACAAATGTTTCCCCTGACAGCTACGGCCGAGGGCCACACACGCTGAGGGAGCCGCTGAAGGGAGGTCACATGTGCTCTTGATGAGATTTCATTGATATTAAAAGGCAATAGTAATCATGCTGCTTTTGTCAAATCAGCACAGTGCACCAACATGATGACTGAAGCCATAGGCAACTGGTGTTGGGTTCAGAGATATAAGCCAAAGAGGACATTAGGGAAACAGAACTGGGAGCGGTGATACATTTCACTGTTTACAGCAGAATTATGAGAGAATGTGTGTGAAGTCTGGCAGAAACTTTGAGGATAAACGTAATCTCTAAACACACTACAAAGGGTGTGGAAAAACACTCGGTTTTTATTACAAGCTTAATGACAATTACGTGGGAAATATATCCCAATATTTAAGTAATAATAAGTATAAACTCTTTTTCTATGGTCCAAAACTTATTATGGCTACAATTATATTTCCTAATGTCCCTCAAAGTTGCATTATCTGTGTCAATAATCTGTGTATTTATCTATGCTTTTTTTTTTAAAAAATATAAATGAGTTAAAAAATAGTTAAATAATTCGAAAACATAGTTTTGTTATATCCCTACAAGTTTTTCACAATTTCTGATTTATAACAATATCAGTATTGTTATTAATAATAATAATTATAATTACTTTAGTTTAAACATCTTTTCTTATTGTAAATTGCGTTACTGTACTCTTTTGCAATATTGCACTTTGAGGTTTACTTTTGGCTAATGTAGCTAAATTAGGCAAGTTTTCATTTCCTAACATAAAACTATTTATTCATTAGAATCGTGAATTTAAAAAAAAAAAAAAAAGCTGATGTATTAAGCCTTATTCAGATATGTTTTAATTGCTGTTTCAGGTAAATCGAGAATTGGGTGGATTTAAAAACATTAACCTGACATAATTTTGCAGTGAAGTTTGATGCATTAGCAGCTCCACTCGTGGGGGCATACCATTCCTCTTACTAGAAGCAGTAGAAAAGGTTATAACCCCCCACACCCCTACCCCCAGCCCCACCCAACTACGTGGGTACATTTTCTCATGGTGGTCCATGTGGATAAGCTCGCCATTAGCGGTTCTCCGTCATGTCAGTTTTGGGCCGCATATTTAATAACGCGGGGTTTATGTGGCCAAACTGAGGTTATTGTCCACTGTCGTTATTTATTAGCTGACGCAAGGGTGGAGGCTGGGGAAGGGGGTGGTGTGTAGTGGGGGAAGCTGTTTTTCTTCTTCTTCTTTTCCTGTGACAGCCTTATTGTAGCTGTCACAACAGTCACTGTCGTGTTTATGAAGCGTCTCTCAGGTAATTCATATCCGTGTTTTCCCCGGCTTTTGTGCGCGCACACACAGCCGGGCCTGTTTTATGTTATCACCTGGGAAAGCCCTTTTGTGAGACAAAAATGTGTCTTTTATCGTCTTCAAATAGTGGATAAAAGTAGGCCATTGTGTGAATGAGGGTAGTGAAGTCCAGGAGAACTAGTCTGCCAACACAAAAAGAATGAGTGAGTTAAACGGGTGCGCGCAATCTCCCACACACACAAACGCGCTTGTGTGTTGTCGTACCTTCAGTATTTGTCACCGTTTTCATCCATTCTTCATTCTTCTGCGCGTTCATACGCGCGTGGGAGATTCCCCTCGCTTCACCTATACCCCTCACTTCCTCCTCCTCCACTAACTCACATACACACGGAACTCTTTCTTGTTATCTGTCAGCAGAATCGTAATAAAACCGAGTGACTCCAACTTGTCTACACGTCAGCGCGCCACCAAAACCCAAGAAAGCCGCACTGTACCTGCGCCTGTGACAGTGGACGCCTCTCAGCACAAACGTTGGTATTTGTCAGTTTAGACGTTGAAATAAAGTTACGTAAAATATATTGTAAACATATATATGTGTATATTTAACGCACAGGCCACCCCCTGCATATTTGTTGTTCTTCACAAATATCCGCGTATAGCGCCTGCTTCCAGAGCAAATAAATCTTCCACAGTTCAATCCAGTTCAAACTGGTTTGAAAACTGCTTTGTAGTTTAAGGTGACATAAACTGAAAACACTGAGATGTGTGCATGCACGGTTTTCCAGTGCGTCTCGCGACAGGCTCTTTATGAAAGGGGCTTCACACACCACGTACAATTAACACCTTTATTCAATTGACAGGAAGGCAACAAGTGGACTAATTACATGAATATAAAAAACAAAAAAGGTTTGTTTTTGAAAGCACCACAGTGCAGTCGTTCCGTTTGAACAAATATGATCATAGTGGTTCTGCATATAAACACATATTTACAGCCTTCGACATTTTGTACAAATCCATATAAATATGACCTGAGTTGTTTTGAGCGCTCTCTACAAACCCACGAGATTTGATGTAGCATGGATCAACCGCACAGTTTTTTTTTGTTTTTGTTTTTTTTTGCTATTATTCGGTTTGTGTATAGGCATCTTATTATTTATTTCTTTAAAAAAAACTTGCATATTTACCATTTATTCATTTACAAAAGAAGGTAGGAGAAAAAAACTGAAGCGATAAATAATTTAAAAACACGCCAGATGTCCGTTAAATATGCTGCCACAAGTGATCAGAAATCCCTTATGTGCTTTTGTGAATCGAAACCCAGTTCTGAAACATTCTTTATCATCTAAAAAAACAAACAAACAGCAATGTTTCATCTCAGGCCTGTCTCCCGGTCCAGTCATCGTGTTCTCTGCAGAGTCATTGTGGAGAGACCTCGTTTGAAATAAAAACCGAAGACACAAATCTGCTCTTGAGTCAGTGTTAATAAACAGCTCCCACGCTTTGCTGCGGGACTGGGTGGTGCACGGTTCCCGGGTGCTGTAGGTGTGTTCCCTGCTGGTACCAGTGGTTATTATAATCCTCCAGGTACGGCGGCGATGAACTGTGCGTCGGTTGCGGCACCTGAGGTCTGCTGATCGGGGTGTTCTGAGGGGTGCTGCTGTTGTCCCAGACTGCAGGCGAGGGCGGGGAGTTGCAGGCCATGGAGTCGCTGGCGTTGGGGCTGTGCTCCAAGGGAACTTCGCCGTTTTTGTACAGCTTCTTGAACTTGGATCTCCGGTTCTGGAACCAGATCTTGACCTAAGAATCAAAGGATCAGCATTAACTGTAATGTTTGTGATGATTCTAGTTCACTCAACGCGTGTTTAACTTCAGGATAATTGTTAATCGTTTACTAAAATTAGGCATATCAAATACAGACACAAAAATTTATGTATGCTGTGCGTAATTACGCACCAGCGTGTTATTAAATGGTACATTATTGGCCATACTGGGGAAAACCTGATTTACGTGACTTTAAAGCGCTGATCAGTGTGAAAATGTGAGGTGTTTACAGGCGGCTTACCTGCGTCTGAGTGAGGCCGAGCTGAGCCGCCAGCTCCGCTCTTTCGGGCAGGGCGAGGTATTGTGCCTTCTGGAAGCGTCTCTGCAGAGCAGCAAGCTGGTAGCTGGAGTAGATCGTCCTCGGCTTGCGAATCTTTTTCGGTTTTCCATTTACCATGCGAACCTCCGGCTCTGGTTCTTCTTTCACTACAAATAAATTTATACATACACACATAAATAAATATTGACCACTGAATGAAACTTGGAGCGGCCTCAAAGACTGAAACACGAAGTACCAGGAAATAAAAAACAAAAACGGTGGCAGTCTCACGGAAGTAATACCACTTGGCGATATGGGAATTTAGCCAGAGAGGGAAAAAACAATATTTTCCTAAATCAGAATTTAAAAAGAAAATCTCCTCAGTTAAAAACACAAGTATGGCACTTTTGTAAGAACATCGGACGCAAAAAAGGAAACCAAATTGTAACTGTTCACGCTTTTTAAAAAAAAA
Organism: Pelvicachromis taeniatus; assembly: GCA_015108175.1. NCBI lineage: Eukaryota > Metazoa > Chordata > Actinopteri > Cichliformes > Cichlidae > Pelvicachromis > Pelvicachromis taeniatus. The sequence continues at coordinate 147,642 of VURO01018271.1, forward strand.
AAATCAAGTTATTTAAACTTGCATTTCACTCCAATGATTAAACGCTTGTAAAAATTAAAATTTATGAAGTGAATAAGTTACCATCTCTAATCCTTATCGTTTTATGCATAGTTGTTAATTGCTGTTTCGCTCCAGGGCAGGCAATTATATCGCGACAGTAGCGCAAAACAGTACGCTATCACTGGACAAACGTTGTCTTTTACGCGTGAATACAAAAGCAATAAAATAATCAGTGAGCGTCACGTTGTTTTTATATTTGCATTACTTGGATATCTGCCAATTCTTATCAAATCGAAATGACCCAAAAATGTGCGCCAACTTGGCATTCAAATAGAAAATAAAGATTTTAATGAAATGTAACATGTTATACGGGATACCAGTTTTTTTTTTGTTTTGTTTTTTAATGTCCAACGCGATCGTTTTTACAAGAGGACAACAAGTGATTGGATTTAAATGCGCAGATCACATTATTGCACACTGGAGATACACAAAACAAAACGCAGCCTATGATTATCTCTTCGTTTACCTGAGCCCGGAGGTGAAGCTTGCAGGTGATCTCTGTTGTAATGTCCGTACTGTCTGTAGCCATTCGTGTATGGGTATTCAGATTTGGTGGCGTAGGCTCCAGCAGCTCCCATTCCGTTCAGATTAAACTGGTGATGGTAAGAGTTCATGGGCTGCCCGTAAGGCTGACTCTGATAATATTCATGATGGCCGTGGGCCGTCTGTCCACTGTAGTAGCCCATGTCTGTCACGGACGACTCGGGCAGAGTAGGGGAGTCCTTGGAGTTCGGATGGCAACTCATAGATCCTGGGAGATCGGTCAAAATACTCGCAATCTTCTTCTCGTACGTCTGTCCGGCGCTCATGGTGAAAGCAGTTCCCCCAGAATAAAGAAAGTCCACTGGTGGATCCTTTCTTCTTCGGAGCGTGCAAAGCAAATTCGCAACGCAGAACTGCTGTGTGCGTGCTCTTTGAACGCACGACTGTGACGAGCCTATAGTCCACTGAAACTCTTCCAGCAGCAGAAACTTGGTTGTGGCATTGCTCTGCCCCTGTGACACAGTTATAAAGAACTGAGCTGGATGCTGGCTTCCTATTGGTTCCACTGCCACCCCCCTCCACCTCCTCCTCCTCTGCGCTCCGGGCGAAGCCTTGGCGAAAACCAAGCCTTCAGCTAAGAGCGCATAGCCCATTGCCCCGAGTTTTTCGTTCCCTTTACATTTGAATTTACCTGTTCACGTGGGGAACGTGAAGTATTACCTTTAGAGACTGTGTTCAAACTTAAACTAAAGGCCCAATTTTCTCCCCAATTGCTCTACATGCTGCACAGTGGGGTCGTGGTGCATCAACACAATGGTAGCCCAGAGCTTTTCTAAAGACTAATCCTACAGCCAGGTTGTCTCCTTAATGTTTTATGCAATGTTTTCGTAACAGTACCAAGAGATCAGACATTGCTCAGCATGTTGAAAAGCTGCATACCCGTCTCCCACAGACTCCTATTGTCATTTAAAGGTGTTGGCGGACGGCGGACTTTATGTGAAAGAGATGCAGCAAATAGATAAAAGACTTGTTCAACTGATAATGCCTACGGCTGAATTCCTCCCCACTGCCCGTGTTTTGCATGCAAATCCCACCAACACTGTTTAAGATGACGGTTAATGACTACGCTGTCCCGCTTTAGAGAATATTAGAGGTAAAACTGTAGTTTAATTATGTAATTTTTAAACTTATAATATCATCAATGATTAAAATCCTTTCCTTCTCACTTATACAACTTTTCATTATAATTATTTTTCATTGTGTTTCTCTTGGCTTAATTCCATCTTGACGAAATCACGGCGCACATCGCCCCCTGCTGTGCGAGATTGCAAATGTAATTTTCATTTTCTTTGTGCAAAAGAAAACTGGAGCTTCACACAGTTAAAGGTGTACAAAGACTGTTCTGCTATCTAAAGCTAATATTTCATTTTTAAATGAGCAACTTTCACAGACTCACTAATAATGATTTTTTTTAAAAAACGTTTCAAATGAAGCCTCTGATTTGCTTTTCTGCAGCTCTCTAAATTGCCATGTGTTGTGAACTGCCGCCCTCTTTAGGTAAATTCCTGCAGCACCGCTCTGTAGCTTTAAAAGGTCAGTTCGCGAAATTGTAAATTAAACCAATTTAAAGGAAATACCCCAGCCGGTGCTTAAATCTGACTGTTAGAACCAAAGTTAAAATACCTCTAAAAGAAGACGTCTAAATGTTTAAATGGATTTGAGCCAATTGATTGATTTAATTCGCACTAACGATTTGGGATGAGAACGTGTTGGAGTGTAATGTTTGGTAAACCCTTTTCAACGATTATTTATGACATGTGAGGAAGAGGGCTGGCTAATATTTGCCTACATTTGTGGAAGCCTATTACCCGATGTTGTAATTTCAAAGACATTAAAACAACACCTCCCTTCTGATAAACATTAATCAGTCATGAAGCGTAACAACAAATCATCTGCTAAGAACCTTAGGATCATCGTTGACCAGCATCTGAATTTTGAGTCTCGCATCTCAAAGCCCACCCAGTCTTTTCTTCGAGCTTTAACCTGTATAGGCATGGCACAGAGAGCTTTGTCCAAAAGAGGGTCATTTCTGGAAGTGACATTTCAGTCGAGTGTCACCTGAGGGTCTGAAGGTCGTGAGCATTAAATATTGATTTGTCTTGTCCTTTACCCACAAACACGTCTCCAGATTCTCACTGGAGATATTGTGCAGTGTATACGATGAGATAGTCAAAGTCTTTATAAATTTAAATTCAGGAACATTATTCTGAAAATTTTCCACAAATTGTATACAGGTCGGTGAACTTCTGATCATTATTACTTGTTGTTACTGATCCGTTCCTCGGTCAATTAATTATTACAAGCAAAATGTTCCTCCAGCAGTTTCTTTTTAGACTCTTCTTAATTTTATAGGCTTTTATTGCTCCTGTTCCAACTTTTTAAAAATATGTTGTCGACAACAAATTCAAAATGAGATCCTATTTTTCACAAAATGCTAAAATGTTTCAGTTTAAAGATTTGATGTTTTTTATGTTCTATTATAAATAAAATATGAATTTATGAGATTTGCTAATCATTCCATTCTGTTTACATTTAACACAGTGTTCTAGCTTTTTGTGAATTGGGGTTGTATACATGTATGTACTGTGCAACCACCAACTTACTTTATTACGAGTCATTTTGTGTCCTTGCACTTTCAGATCTCACACGCTGTCTGTTTATTTATACTGTAGTAGGTTAACTACTCATCTTTGAATTTCCTGGTCCTTCACGTTCCTCAGGTGCCTCACTGGCTTGAGATCTGGTGACAGTGGTGCTCACATTGAACTCTAAGTTTCAAGAAGCCAGTTTGAGATGATCTGAGCTTTGTCACTTTGCAGATTATCCTGCTGGAAACAGCCATCAGAAGATGGGTACACTGTGGTTATAAAGGGATGGATATTACCATGTTACATATGTTGTCTATGCCACACTGTGACCGTGTGAATGTTTCAGCACAAATCAAGAATCATCAGGAAACATTTTCCCAATCTTCTGTTTGGTGAGGCAAGCCAGTGTGTAGCCTCAGTTTTCTTTTCTCAGCTGACAGGAGTGACAACTAGTGTGGTCTTCTGCTGCTGTGGCCCATCTGCTTTAGTGTTCATCGATGCCCTTATCCATTCCTTGCTTGTAACAAGTCTGCGATTTTCACATTGAGAAAAATGTAATTTGTTTGTTTTTTTTAAAGCAAAGAAATAGAATGAAATTAATTAGTGACAACATTTTGCATATCAAAGTTCCTGTTTTGTTGTGAAACAGATGTTGTAATACTACAGAGTTACCAGTAGATGGCGCACATGCTGCAAAGTTCATTAAGCTTGTTTCTTTATCTGAGGACACGTTCACATTTCTATAAAGTATAGTGAATATATACAATCATTTGTCTGAGTATAACCAGCACTGACTGTCCTCCAATAAATCCCATCTTTATGATGGTGCTCATTTTCACCATTAATTTAAACATATGGCAATTTTGGAGGATGAGCAGCGATGCCAGATTATTTTGCACTCGTCAACAATTTAGCATGTAGTCACTATTCACCTGTATTTACATTATTTAAATGGACAAAACACTAAAAGTCTGTTTGGGTTTACTCACTCATATTTCAGCAGCACCAGCAAGTTGAATTAATACATCTCTTAAATCATAGATGGCTATCAAAGGGCTGTTTTATTAACGTCACATTAGACTACATTCGTACTGTACTGGATTTATCTTTTAAAGTTTAAAATAAGCTCTCTGTCATATCAGACGCTGGACCCTCTTCAGGCTGAGTGCAGAACAACTGATGTTGGACTGTTAAAGGCCATTTGTGTTTTGAATGTGATACTGACTTTACTGTTACTTGATAGTGCTGCCCCACCACCACCAAGACCTCCTACATGCATGTGTAGTTCCACGTTTTGCTGCAGAAGCCATTCATAAACGTGTGTGAGAATCTAAACACTGTGTCTCAAATAACTTTAAATGGAAATATGCAATATGGGCGAGAATCTTTTGGTCAAATGAACTTCTCAGCAAGTAAGAGCTGATCAAACCCTCACAACACGGTAACATGAGACAGCATCCAGGGTCATGTTTTGTACTTTTCTAATGCAGTGTGTAAAAGTGGAACAACTGGCTTTGGGCCAACACAGGACAAAAGCTCAGACCTTTCACGGAGAAAACCCTGCAATTATCGACTGGGTTCAGCCTGATTGTTGTCGACCTTTAAAAAAACAAAAAAGTACCTCTCGTACTGTACGTTACAAATGAAGCAATTTTCCTCCAGGGAAAGCAGTTTTTCCCATTTGAAACTTTTGAAACAGAGTCATCAGTGTGATTAAAGGAAGCGCTTAAGGACAAATACTACAGACAGTGACCCTCACGGATGACACACGAAGAGGGGATCAGAGGCAGTTTGACCTTTTTTTCTCAGCACCTAGATAAGATAAAGATTGCTGTGCTGCACTTATCAGAGTTTAATTCCAAGTATAAGTGTTCCTGGTGTATCTTGTCCCACCTCTTCTCAGGTTTTGGATTTTCGAAACACCACCTCAGCACTCCAGAGTGAATTGAAGTGTCCCTCAAAATTAGGAAGTCCTCAGGACAAATGTTTCACATTCCTTCTTTCTTAAACTTTATAAAAAAAATATAACAGAGCTGCACTTTTCACACAGAAATGACACGTTTGTACGTGCTCTTACTACCAGCTCTTACATCTGCACCATAGGGACTTCTATAGCAACTCTGAGTGTCATATTTACAACCTACACACATAAATAAAACAAAGGGACTCCTCATCGGTAATGTGCTCGTGATCCTACATACACACACCTACATGGAGGAGGATGTTTACACTGTAATCACGCCAAGTCTGTGTCGCCAGAGAAACAACCTTATTGCTTCCTACGCCCCCACAACAATCAACGCAATTTCATCTGCCTTTGAAAACTTCAAGGCAGCAGCGCGGAGCTCCCGGAGATAATGAAGTGGCCGGTTTGTGCTGATCTGACTGAATGGCCGGCTCCCTCAGGGAGTCAGAGCACTCTCATGAGTGGGAGACTTGGAAGTCTATTAAATGCTAACTCATTCATGCTTCCTCTTTTAGTTCTGATTAGAGATAAAAAAAAGAAAGTCAAGGACTTTTAGACATCTACATGATGTAGACCTGTGCACACAGACAGAGAAAATCACATGAATCTTTAAACTTCCACTTCTTTTTGTGAATAAATGCAGACAGTGTCATTCTAGTAAGTCTTTCTAGGCAACTATACATAGTCTGCAGAGTGCATTACCTAGGCAAGACTTAGTATAAAAGCTCAAAGTGAAACTCAAGGTCATCGGAAAGCTACTACAATAATTAGCTTCCCCTGAAACTGGCAGACACTTTCAGGGCTCCCATCCCTGAGCTTAAAATACTCAACTTGATCTGGGACTGTTTTTGATCGTTCCAGCTTCCCAGTGGTGTTGTAAGTTGGCTTGGCTACATGGAATTGAAGCTGTTCTCAGGCTTCCTCACATCACAGCAGCGTGCTGTGCAAAGATTTGTGTACATGTGTGTGTTGTATACTGAAGTGGACGAGAGGAAAGAGCCCAGGTATGTGTTCCCAGGGGTCCACAGCTGCCCGTGGAGCTAATGGAAGACATATGTGGCCAGAAGTTAAAGGGCATACCCCCTTTCTCTAAACACACACACACACATGTAAACTTATCCAAAACACCTACTAAAGTTAAATGCTTCTCTGCAGGATGTCTTCCACCCACACTGTGTTCTTCCTGTGGGCTAAAAGTCAGAATTGATCCACGGCTATTGGCCATCTGCTTGTTTTAATGGAGCACTAATGACACTTGTCACTCTGCCGTCACGCTAAAGAGTTAACCCACTTCCGTTGAACATTTGTCTTTGTTCTTCTAGCAGGACCTCCTATTCTACATCGTTACATATATCTTTAATTTACATTTGTTGTTTGTTTGTTTTTTGTTGTTATTTTACTTCTCATTGTTATTGTGCTGATATAATCAAACTGTGATAATGGATCATTTTGAGCAAAACATAATGGATCAAAAATAAGTACTAATGTTTTTTTTGTTTGTTGGTTTTTTTTTAGTAAAAAAGTTCTGAGAAAAAATCAGAGTGATAACCTCTGCTGAAAAATGAAGCCAGCATGAAAATGCCAAACGGTCTATTGAGTGGACCTCTGAGACTGGCTCAGTCCCCACGGAGTATTTCTTTAAAAGGCCAAACTTTAGAGCAGAAAAAAACATGTTTACAGCGTAGTTCCAAAATAGCTTTAGTTTCTAAAGCTAAATTTCCCCCTTCATCAGCAGGAAAAGCTGTAAAACTTACAATAAAAAATACAGCAAACAATCTAAAAGTGATCATATTTTCCAAAGCTGTCCAATGGGTCGAATTGGAGTCTTTGCCACCTCGATTCTTGTCACCATCGCCTTATGTTTGACAGCCCTAGTTAAAATGCATGCAAGGGCAGGACTTTGAGGTTTTGACTGATCGTTGGGAGTAGAATAAGTTGTCTGCCAACTTTCACTAAACTGAACAAAAATCAGCCGAATTAGTCGGATGACCTGTTGTAGCGTTTATGAATAATTCAGAATGAATAATCAGAGATTTCAATACAATTCACCCCTTTTAGGGTGGAGCTATGTTACTTATCAAAGCTGAGGCAAAGGCATTAAAAGTCATTAAAGAAGTAAAATAACTATTTGTGGCAAAGAATGTCCACTGGCATTTTTTATGTGTGCTGCTGGGAAAATATCCATGAAACACATGAAAACCTACTTTGTGAAAAATGACTTGTTTTTCCAACTAACGTCAAAATTTGCTTCCTTGTTCTTCCTGTTCTTGTCCTCTCTCTTTCCATCCTTCCCACTCAACCGCAATTTTATTCATTATAAAATAACAATGATATAATCTTATAATAATTATTATAAGAGTAGGTTGAGGATGTATAATTGATAACAGTACAGCACAAAGCTTAGTTATGTGAAATCATCATCAATCAACGTGAGTAAAACAGAAGCTACAGCTTTATGAATTTGACCACATGTCAACTCTTACCTGTTTCTTTTTGCTCTCCCTCTCCGTCCTCCTCTCTCAGTTTTTGCTATGTCACCCAATCTTACATTGAATAAAAGACAAACTGATTTATAGCCATTTACAGCAATATTCAAACATGAATACATGCTGCTGCATAAATATCAGCTCCTTTTCTGGCAGATATACCAGCAGACTAGTGGATCAGACGGTTACAATGAGCTAATAACAGCTAATAAGCTAGTGTTTTTGATGCTATTTTTTTGATCAAATAAAAATAAGCATACACTTTTTAAGTCACTGCAACATTTAAATCTGCATCACTGATTTGTGTCATTAAATTGCCTCTGCATCTTCTTTCTGCTGCAGTAACAAAAGTCTTATTAGGATATTGATGACAAGCCACAGCAACAACACTTCTGTGTGAGTGCAGTGCAAAATCATGACATCAACAGCACCGGACATGAAACCTTTACTGTCGTCAGTAGACAAGTTAGGAAAATATAACATTTGGAAGGCAAAGTCAGAAAATAATACTAAAATATGATCTTATTATTACCAGTAATGAAGTCATTTTAATGAAATTATGGGGTGCTTGAGCAGCTTGCTGTATCCTAAAGGTCTCTTACAGACTGTGACTGTTTTGGTGACCATAAATACAGTAATATTTTCTGTTAGACGTAATTATTATCTGTGTCTGTGAAATGCACCTATATAGGCTAGTGCATTAATTATTTTGGCCTCCCATATAACCTTGCTAACCACGCTTACTAATTTGAGCCAATGACTGTATAAAAGACTCAAACCAGTGACTTTGTTCTACATTCCAGGGTTGAGCTGAAAACTCTAAATAAACTAAACTAAAAATAAAGGCTGTTGAGGCCACAAAATGAAAACTTGTTTCCTGCATTGCAAAGTTTTGTTTTGGGGTTTTTTGCACTAGAGCTACACATCTTGAAATTTCAGAAGTAATTCAAAATTTTGAGATACTGGTTGAGAACTTATCTTTCTTCTTTTTTTCCAGTGGTGTAAACAATCTTACATAACCAGGTCACTGTGACTACATCAGTTATATATTTACAATTAAATCTAGCTCTCTAGCAATACTGAAACAGCTACCTAAAAGTCTAGAACACAGAATTCAAGTATGTGCCAAAAGTTATTAACTGAAATACCTTAAAGTCATGAAAAAAATCTGTGAAGTAGTTAAAATGTTGAAACGGCTAAACGTGAATGATAAACAGTTTAAATATGTTTCTTAAGATACAGTAAACTGGTCAAATTAAGATGATAATTGACCAAAAGTTAAAATCAGTGGATAGCTAAATAGATTAAATAGCCAAAAGTAATAGAAAATTGTGTTTACGTGCATTATGAAAATACTATCACTGGTTATTTTCATTTTAACCATACCACCCCGTCCAGTATGACTCCACTGTAATCACACCTCCCACCGTGATGTCACACTACTTCAGCAAGTATCCACTATGTAACAGTTTAAACGCAGGCACATAAACAAACGGCCTCCTGGATAGAGACAACAGGCCTATGACCTGTATAGCATTCCATGCCAATCAGTATTTGAAACACTGCACTGCACTAATTGAGTGGTGTGTGAGACCAGAGCCAGCTCCATTGAGCTGAACAATAGGCAGCCTAACAACCCACTGTTTGTGTCTTTTCATACACAGGAAAAAAAAAAAAAGGTGTTCACATCAATATCCAGTGCATCCTCTGGCCACTTCCTCTTTGCTAACCTTTTTTTCCTTTTTGGTTTATTTTTTATTTTTTAACTGCATGACATCTTTTTGTGTTCCTCACATGGTCTGTCCACTCCATCGATTCAGCTGGCACCGAAACCAGAAGCTGCACAGATGCTTCCGTACAAGTGTCCTCGTCTTGGCAGCCCCAGCTTCCCTGACAAGAATGCGCCTATTCTCTGGCTCCACTTTGCCAAGAGTGGATGAGTAAGAGCGGCCGCAGAAACAGCTGTTCAGGGAGTGATCAAAAGAGAGAGACTTCTTTGATTACCACCCCTTTGTTCACCTACCACTCAAACTTTTCCATTCACAGAGGCCACTCTCTAAATGGGCCATGAGCCAAGTGGATTCACAAGGCTATACTTGCCATGATTTGTAATTTAAAGCTATCTCCTGCAGCAGCAAGGTTCTATGCAGAACCTCCCACCAAACATTAATTTAAACTATGTATAACATTTGCAAATGTTTCTGTCTCTTGTGACTCCTGGTACCAATTTTTCGACAGTCCGTCTTGACCCTTCACCCCTTTTGTCATAGTCTCTTTTGGCACTGATCCCTGGAGAGTGAATATACAGGACTCTCCTTGAGTCTTTGGTTTGAGATGCCCTCTCCCAGGATTTAAGCAGGAAGCCCCACCCAGATCCCGACATGCTTATTCAGGCTTAGACTGAAACACACAAATTAGATGAAAGTGCTTCCTTGGAAGCAGCCTATCTGTAAGAAATCAGCAGTCAGTGTGACACCACTTTTTTCCATCAACACAATCAAATATATTGGCATTTCTGTTTCTGACCTGACCTCACACATTAACACTAATTCACTTCTAGTTGTGTTGTTTTCTTCTTAAGGATCTTTGTATATTTTATTTTATTTTTTGCTGTGACAAATCTAAATCACATTGTATTCCCTCCACTGCATTCACAATCATCAAAGCCTGGGGTTTGTCATTGGGTAATTTTTCATGTTTTGTTCCAATGTTTAAGGCTAACATTAAGATCTGTTGAGAGCTAAAGCAGACTCTGAAAAAAGTGTTCAAAGGACTATAAAGGACAGTCCTACAGCCCACAAGCATTTAGCTTCTTTTTAAAATCCAACCATCTAACCTAACTATTAATAAAATATTAAATTCCAAAAGGTTCAACATTTTAAGGTATATAAAATCCCCTAGTGTTCAGTACCTTTCTGTAGGGCTAATATTTAAACACTCCTACTTCCTACCTTTGACTCGAAAACAAATGCTTGAAAGAAGAATCACAGAAAAGTCTTGTGTAAGACATCCACCTACTTATCTGGTCGGCTTGTTAACACAGCGTAGCTTTTCGTAGGCATGTCTAAGCAAGGCAAAAGTCGGGGGTTCCCATTTCAGCACATTTTATTTCTCAAACACATGCACACACACACTGTGTGTGTTCTCATCTCCATGTTTTAAATTCATGCCCCTTGAATTAAACGCTGCACATCTGAGACAGTCAGGTGCTAAAGCCAGCATTGGAGCCAAGTGTGTTAGTGTGAAAGTGTATGCAGAAATATTTTGCTATTTTGCTGAGTATCCTACCTCCACCCCCTCCTGTGTTGGCATTTTTTTTGTTGTTTTTTTGTTTTTTCTGGATTTGGTGTCCCCAGGGAAGCAGTAACAACACAAAATCTAGACCAAAAAAAGAGCAGAAAATGGTGATTCCCTACCAGAGGCACCTCTTCCTCAGGGGTTACATTTACTTGGTTACTCTACAGATTGTAGAGTAGATTAGCTAATTAAGTGTGAATGTAGAATGTGAGCTTTAAAAAAATAATGTATGTATGTATATGGCTACATGCTGAGTCAGTGGGCATTTCTGAGTGGTATTGCCACCCATCCTGCTCCAGGTCGCATTGTGGAGTGTGGTGCCCCTCAGACAGGCCTCTCTGTATTTGCCTTGCTGCTGAGTTCCTCCCAGTGTCCCTCACAAATGAATGGATATTTAATGATCTGAGAGGGCCATTCAATTGAGTGGAAAATGCGCAGGGCAGCGCTGCATTCACACACACACACACAGAGTTAAAGAGGGACAGAGTGGATTAGCGCACAGGCTCTGTGTTTTGTATCAAGAGTGGTACACACGGGTTCAAGGTTTTAAGAATATTTTCACAATTCACCAGTAGGGAAAGTCTTTCTGACGTAAATCTTTGCAGCTCCTTTGTCAAGAAGGCCAGTTGCCATAACTGTAATCAGCTTATTAAACCTTCTCGCAGTTTTATTACAAATCCAATCTGGACCATCTGCCAATCTCGGCACGTTGAGAACCAAAGCTTGTCAAAAACCAACACATGTTTCCAATCAAAAAAGGCATCTTTTCATGCCCCAACATTTACTTGCAGGTCATGCACGATATAAACAAAATGGCACCATGTGGTCACAGAGCATCCACAGCGATCAAAAGAGGGCGAGTGTTTATAGGAAGTCTAAGGGATAACCAGTGAAGCTGGGGTCAGGAAACCAGACAGCCTACAGAATATGCTGCACAGACAGGAAGGAGGCTTTATAAAGCAGCACTGTAAATCATAGCAACTCATTTCACCACAGCAGAGAGATAGAAGGAGCAATGGGCCACCGCACTGTGTTTGCTGTTCGGATTTACTGCGTTTGCCCTCCAGATTGTCTCATCACTCAATGGTCTGTCCGCAATGGACTGCCCTCTATATCTACCTATTATCCAGGGTGACGAATATTGAGGTTGTTAACAATTGGATTAGGTGAATGTAAATGGGAATATAATTTGGGGGGTTTGTCGAGGCTACTTTCAGAGACATTTGCACGCCAGTTCCCCATCTTTTTATGATGCTTCATCTCCAGCGGTTATACTGTTGCATCACACGATATTGCCCCGTGTACCCATAAACATAATGTATCCCTCTGTCAATGAGAGGGGATTGTTTAGGTCTCTGAGACAGATAGCTGCTCCTTTAGTAAACATTGCAGCCAAGTGTCGGTGTGGACTTCATGGGGTTGTTAAGTATCAAGTTCTGAGTTAATGAGTCCCCATGGGTGGAGGAAGAGGGGTGAAATATTCTCCTGAGCTTTCTGACACACATGTAAAAGCTAATCCTAATGACTAGTGTGGTCAGAAGGAGTTTTGTTATGACTGATTTCTGACTAAAGGTCAAGCTGGTATCACTCCCCTGAGAAATAGCTCCTTTACTCTGCCACTCCTTTGAAGATCTAACTATTATGTATAACTAAGTTGCACTGGGTGAATGATAACTGTATTGTTTTGGACATTTTTCTTGTGGCTATTTGTTCTCTATCTTTCAGACTGAGAGTTCATGCCCAAGGTTATCAGCCCTCTGGGCATTAAGCCAAATCAAACCCAGCCTCCCATCGAGCATTTCTTTATGTCGACCTACCTATGACTCCTCAGCACTGAATTGTTCTTTGAAACAAAAGTTTCTCTACGAGCAGAGAAAGGAATGCTGCATGCAGTCAGTCCATTTTAATGATTAAACCCTGCTGAGAGGGTGTCAGTGCTTTAATTTCATTTTTGTCCCTCAATCAATCATTAACTTACATTCCTTTTAATGCAATGTTTCATGTCAGTTTAGAATTGATTAATATTTGTTATTTTATTTTCCTGTCAGCAAATCGCACTAAGTGCATTTCTAGCAGGTTATATAGTCCATTAAGAACATTCCTATCACCTCCAGCATTTGCAAAAACAATCTGAGTTGTTAGAACTTTCTGAGATTACAGTGATCGATCCAAGCCAAATAACCTCTTAAGCTCGCTCATAGCTGTGTAGTACACTACAGCAAGCAGCCATTAAGCTCTCGCAGACGGGAACAAAAATCTGTCTGTACCACACATTTAAAGGTCACTGGGTAGCATGCTATTTATTTGTCTTGTTAGAGTCTTTGTCACCTTGAGATTGCCAGGAAGTTACTGTTCACTACCCAGAAATAGCCTGGCACTCCTTGTTAAAGCTCAAATCATTCAATTTTTTTTTAGTTTGGATTTTCTACAGCTTACAGAACTGGTTAAAGGATAAAGCCTTTTTGAAACTGAACCAGAACTGGTTGGTTTTGGGCAGGTACATTTTTTTCCCCCCGTTTTCAGTTTTAATGCAAAAGATATGAAATTGCTATCAATCCTTGAATCAATTCTCCAAATGTCAAACTACTCCTTTTAAAGAAGAAGGAACGATAAACTGTGTTTGGTGCATGAGGATTGTGTTAGAACTGAGTTTGTGAATTGTGGAATTGAAGCAGCTGTCATGCAGTGGTTATATCCCACTGTCCAAAAGCTAAGCTGAAAAACAGGTGCTCCTGGACAGCGCGGAGAGTTTTCAGGGCCACGCCTTCTTCTTCAGGCTATACATTCCTATGCTACAGCACGAACTGAGGACCACCCCACACCCCCACCCCAGACTTGCGTGGGTCCTAAACCCCTGCTGCATTTCCTTCCTGTTACACACACAAGAGCCAAACACAGACATGTGAATCCTGACATAAATCCCCCCACTCTCACATGAACAAATGTGAGCATATACTCTCAAATATTTCCACCTACACAGACACATACCATGCACACATTTGTATATGGCAGACATGCATGGAAAACTTCAGACGCCACACCCTCACTCCCAAATGAGGATTCATCAGAATCGCAGAAACAATGAAGATGGAAATCTCAGGCAAACCGTTCCATAAATAACCATAATATGTGTGGTGGCCCTAAAGGGGGCTCCGTCCTTTGCTTCCTCAATCTCAAGCTGAAGATCTGTGTAATAATAAGATTTTAGTTGAAAAAACGGTTAAAATCCTTACCTTCATACCAAACTATCAGTTGTTTCTTACTATTATGAACATTTATTTGGCGATATAATGGAGTGATGTGACTATATGACCTCTATATGGACTGCCCTACAGTGGTGCAGTACTGCATGCAACTTTTTCCTATCAAAACAACGGAATGCGAGTTGGCTAGAATATGCAAGCTTGTGAGAAAAAATGTCATGTTATTAGATTATTCTCATGTTTTATTCATATTTCGTTCCAAAAATACATTACTTTGGGGCCAGACAGCTCAAGTTAAAATGGAAAAAAAATGGAGTTCATTGTCATTTGTCTCCTGCTGTTTGGATAAAAGTTCACTTTATATAGGTATAATAAGAGTGCAGAAGAAGTTGTGTCCACACTGTTATAAAGGACATATTATTTGTGTGCTGTGTACATAAATACTCTTAGGTTTCCCGAATAGATTGTGTTCAGTCCTGCGAAAGGTCATTTGAGCCCAGCGAGAGTCCTGGCTGGAGTTTAAACAGACCACAGTGTCCTCGACAGACATTACCAGCGCTCGGAACATACTGGCTTCATAGCAACTCTCAGCTCCATGGCAACAGGCAGCTCAGCCGTCACCGTGCAGCCAGGGCTCGGTGTGAGAGCGTGCTGTGTTTCATATTGAGTCAATGTCCTGCTCTGTATGTCCTGTTCTCCTGTTCAGCTAATGTGGATTAATATTCATAGAAATTCAAGATGAGGATGCCATTTAGTTATGCTTTAAAAAAAAATCTGAGTAATTTCAGGTTTACAAGGCAGGAGAGTACAGTTCAAAGTCCTGTCAGGAAGATTAATTATTATGGGACTGTTATGGAGGATAATGATGCCCTCACATTTCTGCTCTTTCCACAGCCCTCTACAATACACAAGTCCATTTCTATTATCAGGCATTCATATCAAGAACTCCACATAGCATCCACCCCATCGCATCAGCCCTCAGCATTGTGTCAAAGGAGGCCTTCATAGAGCTCAGTTTGCAGTATGTGACAAACCGTAAAGCAGCAGGAAAGCTGAGCATTAAGATGCTACAACCATGTAGTCCTAACATGATGAATTAAGTAGATGTGCTGGTGCAGAAAGACAAACACGGGAGTAATGAGAAGTAGGGGAAGGGGTGAATTTAGGTTTTTGGGTGGATCATGGTATATGGTAATGGGGGAGGGGATGGTGGTGAATTTGGTAGAGAAAAAACAAAACAAAACAGGAAACTGGGGAGATTGCAAATTACATTCCATGTGTATCTTGTGGGTTAACAGTTCCAGAACAGGAACTCTGGGAACACCAACTGTATTTTTGCTCTTTTTCCCCATGGTTCACAGAGACTGGTGTTAGCTTACAGTTGGGTCAGGGGATTACATATTTAAAAGCTGGAACACTTTTTTTTCTTGCTATATGTAGGGACTTAAAGTGAACTCCTGTTTTGCGACTCATTTAGATATTTAGATAGTGTTTTTGTATTTTTAAACTCCCATTAAATCTATGAAAAGAGACAGAGTCATAAAAGTGATTTGCAGCTGGCTGTCAGTGCAGTTTCACAGTTTATTGTATCATTCACTGCTAATGCATAGAGACAGGGTTTGTCATTATCTGTCAGCTTCCTGGAGGGACACTTCTCAGGTGATAAAAAGGCAGGTCTAATAGCTAAAGGGGTTAAGGATCAGATGTTCTGCAGCCCTTTTACTAAACCTATGGAATCTATGGCACAGACCAATCTAAAGGGCGAGGTCAGGTTGCTCATCTGTTGTTCCTTGGTTGCTTTGAGTTCCTATCAGGACATTTGTCTTCCACTGAGTTGTAGCACTCTTGTATCTGTTTAACGTCATCGCTGTACCAAATGAGTTCCCCGATAGCTTAGTCTCACACCGAAGCCGTACTCTAACTGTGTAGCACAGGAGCTCCAAATGTAGCAATGCAACTATACTACAACTGATTGAACAGTATAGGGCGTCAGACACATGACCTCCAACAAAGATCCAGGGCAGACTTCATGCTACACTAAAATCTGTGGAATGCACCTTAATCTGCTCATTGCAGTGTGTTCTCATTGTTTTCCAACACACTTTTTTGTGTTTATCCAAACAGTGATGGTGAGGACCTCTGAGCAGTATGCAAGGACTATAAAACCCTGCACTAACTACCAGAGACAAACTTTTTTCTTTAAAAAGAGTCGATAAAGTGGCTGCAGCTTGCCTGTGAAATGTGCACAGTGAAGTACAACTCCCCAAGGGGCATTATTTCACTGGGGATGAAGGAGAGAGTACTTCTTGGAGAGAGCAACTCCTAAAGGATGAAGGGAGAGAGTGGGAGCTTACGCCATCAATTAGAGAAGGTCAGCTAGGCCAGGTTTTAGCCAGTGGTCAGCCAATAAAGTAGACATGATGAAAGATAACTCATTGCTGTGGAGTACAGGAAAACAGGGAGGAGATGGAGCTGCAGTTTCTTGATAAAGAAAGGAAGCAAGTTAAAAAAAAAAAACAACAACCTGAGAGGAACTGGGGTGGAGGGAGATTTGAGAGAAGGAAAGGTTGCTTTAAAAACTCTGGCCTGATCCATGAACTCTCTAAGGAGATTAAGGGTTTAATAAACTCCCCATTGGACGCCAAAAGTTTGAGCAATAGTGGAGCGAGGGTGGCTGTCACAAGAGTGCTCATGTGAGGGCGGACCATGCGTGCCATGCAACTCTCAGATTAAAAATACTCAAAATATAAACTGAAGATACTGAAACAGAGATTATTTAGCTGGAAGAAACTCCGATGCTTTCTGGACGTTGATATGCATATGGAAACGTTAAATATCTTTTTTTTTTTTTTAGACTAGCAAAAACTTCAGACTAAATCACAGCATTCAGAAGTAA
>VURO01018272.1:0-12938 GCA_015108175.1 Pelvicachromis taeniatus
GTGTGTGTGTGTGTGTGTGTGTGTGTTTGTATGCATCTTCACAGATGCACTGAAGCTCATTTTCTAAATCTAAGTATTACAGCAGAATTGTGCTTGTTCATATGGCTGTCATCCGCCTTATTATACACCTTGCTTGTTTTCAACTTCCCATCATGCAGAGAGACAAGGAGAGTTAGTACAAGTGACATTGTGACATCTTAGAAGTAACAGGTAGCTGCTGTTGTACATTAATAAAATGATCAACTAGTATTTTTGGTTCTGACTTGTCTAGCCCTCTATTCGCGCACCCTGTGGGATTGGACACTAAGCAGTTTTTCAACCTGCTGATACTGTAGTGCAGTGTCCCACCTTAGCACCTATGTACCTGCACATATATCATGTCATTACAGCTATAAAATGGGTTCGACATAACCTTTAACCTGCCACTAGTTCTTGTCAGGACCCCTGATCTTAAAACCCTAAGTCATCATCAGTGATAACCACAGCCCCCCTACCCCCACCCCAACCTTTAGAGAAGAGTATAAAGGACATTTTTTAAAGGAATTAATATAAATGATTTTTGATGCATGCCATTTAGACGGATTATTCCTTTTGTTCGCTGATTGTAAAGACTTTTTAGCAGCTTTCTGAAGCCAAAAAAATCAAACGTTTTAACAGCAGAGGGTTGGAATCATCAACCTGTCATATCCGACTGTCCCTGCGCGAGAATAGTGCCAAGTAACTGTCTGGTGTATTCACAGTGAGGAAGTGGGCACCATGGTTCCTGCCTCCTGCACCCTCTAACCAGGCAGCAACTTTGCCCAAACCAGAGTATTTTCTGTAGTGAGACAGTACCTCGTGCTGTGCACTACATTTGAGAAAGAGCAGTTTTCCACAGTGTCTTGACCTGATTCTAATGTGTGAAAAAGCTTGTGTGTAAATGTGGTACAGACCGGACTGTACCACTGTCCTCTGATTCAGGGAGGTGCTGAGTGGAGCTCCTAACCCCTCTCTAACCCCTTAAGTCCAGTGCAGTCAGCAGACACTCCCTGCAGAAAGGCAGCAGTGTTTGAATAGTTCCCCTGGCTATTTTTATCTGGGAATCTGCCTCTGTGCTGGACCCAGGGAGCAGGGGTAGAGGGCAAATATCTGATCTAATTCTGGATGATGGGAAGTCACCAAAAGGACTTCTGTGCCACTTGTAGTGCTGATGCTATGTGTGTGCGTGTGTGTGTGCCTGTGCCTGTTTGGTTGGCTGTCAGCCGGGTTTTGAAATGCAGTCTGGCGCCAAGTTAAACTTTCTCTCTTGTCACCCTCCTCCTCCTCTACCAACCAACCTATCCCTTCCCCCTTCCTCCCTCTTTTTTCCTCGCCTCTCCTTCCTTCCTTTCACCCCATGTAAGGAATGCAAGATCACATTTAGAGTTTTCTTTTCAACCAGTCTTTCCTCTTTCTCTTGTCTGTCTGTTCGCTCTGCTGGCTTTCTCTGTCTGTCTTCCTCCATGTTCAGACCTGTTCTACTTTGTACGTCAGAGCTTATTTTGCACTTAGAGCCAACTCATCATAGAGTAACCATGTGAGCGGGAAAGTTATGTGTATTTTGATGGCAAAAGTTTAGCCGTAGGTAAACAGTGTGCATTTGAATGGAATAAAAACTGCTCTTAATAGAAAGATTTCCTCTATGTGAGCATTGTAAATTATATTTTTTTATACTTTTAACACTGTGAGCACAGGCAAATAGTTTACATTAGAAGCCAGGGTCTTTTTCAGGTGTGTGCGTGCAAACATCTCTTAATTTCTAGGCAAAGTTATCCAGTAATAGTAACAAGATTTTTTTGTGGTGCGAAGCAGTTTCTGCTTAATCTGATTTTGTCTTCACAGTGTTAGAAAAAAATTTGACCCATAAATGCGAATATATCCTGAATCAAAGGCCTGCTGCTGAATCCTGCTCTTTAGCCTAACTTCTGACTTTTCAGCCAGATGGGGTCACTCTGTAAAGTGTGTGTATGTCCAGGCAAGAGAGAAAGGGAGTGTTTTCACTTCGAACAGACACACATGCACATGTCCCTGTAGGGGAGTGAAACCTTTTTAGGCATCGATTGACCCTCCCATCCCACCATCCTCTCTTCCCTCTCACTTTCATTTCTGTGTCACCAATCCATGGGCTAATACCCCAGTGGCAGCTCCACTTCCATTAGCTTTCTCCTCCTCTCTCTTGCTTCATGTCACCCTACACTGTCTCTTTTTCTTTCACTGGACACCACTGATTTACCAGATAAGTAGATACAGCTCAGCTGTCTGCCAACATGGCTCGTGTAATATATAAAAACTGTCTATTACGGTCAAAATGTATTTGCAACAGGTTCTGACTGATGTTCACCTTCGTGAATCAGCCTGAAAATTCAAAGAAGGAGCTCAAAGTCAAGTCTAAGTTGATCATATATTGTACACATAAACACATGCACAGTACTGAATTTCTACGAAGATGTGTGAGCAGAATAAAATGTGTTGGATTTTGCTCTCGGCTGGAGAGAAATCTGACTTTTTCTGCCCACCTTCTTAAATGTTCATGAGACTTCCTCGCTGCAGGAAGCTGGCTTTTTCTAGGCTCTCCAGGTGTGTGTTTTGTGTGTGTCTGCTCCTCTGCCTGTGTATCTGTGTAGGCCAGCCTAAAAGAAACTGAATAATGCATTGGATCATTGGAAAGGTATTTATAGGAAAGCAGAGTGATAAAACTTTAATGATGGAGATGGCCATCAGTGTTGCACATCATATAGCAAGCAAGCACGCACACATACAAACAGATGCAAACTGCTGGAAACAGACTCATCACACATTTCCCAGGGGGTTTGTCCATAAGTGTGTGTGCTAGCCAGTCTTATATGGTCTACCACTCCCCACTCCACTTTAAGTGACCCAAACATACTCTTAAAGTTTTTAGATAGTTACGCTGTTGGTCAGTTGACATTTGAGTGAATTATTAATGCTGGAGAAGTGTCACACTTACGCAAGAACAATGATTTTTTAAATTTCAATTGATATAATTTTAACAAACTGTTGTGCCGCACAGCCACTTACAAAACTTTGTTTTTATTAACATAAAGCTGCACTCGATGCTGAGCAGACATGTGCATGTGACTGCCTCTTGACCATGCAGATATGTTCATATAGACTTAGAGCTGATGTGAGAAGTGAGGTGCACATTTGATTTCTCTACTTTATGGAGGTTTATGATACATCACCTTTTTTGGGTTACCTTGTAGTTACTGTTGTCTAGTATGACCAGAAATTTGCATTACTATGTATATATTTTTTTCACACTCAAGGGTTTCACACTATACTATTTTTTTTTTTTTAAGTAAGTCTTTTTAAATGTTTACAGTGGCTGATTCCTATGTCAAGAGTATGAAGAATATGCTCTATATGGAGAAAGATTTTTAATATTTTAATCCATCCATCCAAATTCTTAACTGCTTACCTTATTCAGGATCACAGGAGATGGCTTGATCTTAGGCTAGCTGTCACTGGTTGACAGTCAACTAGTCAGACTAGTGCCCTAAACAGGTCACTAGTCTGTTACAAGGCTACAGGTGCCAATATACCCTCTGCAGTGGTTGCTTTGCTCACTGCTGCACCGTCATCACACAGATGCAGTCATTTATACCTGCTGTTAAGGTGCAAGAAGCCTGTTCTGCAATTAAAAGAGAAAAGAAAAAGGAGGAGCTTCCTGCAGTGAGCACCCTTCACAGAAGCAGTCTCATTTTCAAAACATTTTTAAAACAACTTCTCTCTCAGTTACAAGTTCTGGTCGCTTTTCTTCATCTGCAGTTTGTAGAGTTATCATATTGTTATGCTACCTGGTTAGTTAGGATTATTTGTGCCTTGATTTTCATCCCGCTGAGGATAATTAGCTGAGGAATGTTAAATGTTTTAAATGATACTCTTTTGATATTCTTCACAGCTCTGCTGGTGGCCAGTGCATTTAACTGCCTTAGCAAAACCACAACAAGCATTTTGTCTGTATAGCGTGGGTGAGTATAGAGTTAAAATACTGATTTCCTAATACAATTTGTATCTTTAATTTGGAAATATCCAGAAGGATTGAAACATTTAAATATGATTCACTTGGTATACACTGGAAAATAGTTTGTATTTCATTCGTCTTAATTTAGTAATAATCTATTATTTAACACTACCAAAGTTTGAGTTCAGTTGAGGAAATGGTTCTGAAACTTAAATTTGTGGTTAACTGTTAAGCAGGTTGCTCAGCTCCCACTGTCTGTATCCTGTGTGTGCTACAGCACCTCCATACAGTAGTCCTGCCCTAGGTCACAATAGTTTTATGCACATCCATTTTTAGCATCAGATGTTGCCCAGGGAAATTATGTAACAGGCATGCAGTTGCATGCGGGTGGGCGTACACACATACTATACTAATACTGTACATATACGCAGTGATTGTTGGTTTAGGAGATTAAAGGTTTTGAGAACAGTGAGCTAGATCCCCTGACCAGTCACAGGATGAGAGGGAAAATGAAAGTAGGGAAGAATGGATCAAAAGAAGCAGAGGGATTTTTAAAGCTTCAAAGAATGCAGTAAAAGGCAGTGAGCTAAACAGGGGCTACCACAGGTTTGACGGTAGATAATAATGTGGGCTAAAGGTGTTTCATCCACAGTAAGAGATTATTAAGAGAAAGATGTGGGAATTCAAGTAAGCTACACGTGTGACTAATTAAAAGCTAATCTACCTTCCAGTATTGGGATCTTAGTTATTGGCCATATCACATCAATAAGAGTAATAACTTGAGCAATGGCAACATAAATCTTGAGCATCAAGTCAATGTTATGGATGTAGTCAAGCAGATTTTATTTGCATATTCTTAGTAACATTTCATGTCTGGTTTGCAGCTGCTAGCATGTGCATTTGTGGTAAATAGTAATGCTTTGTATACATGTTGCCTTGGAAACAAGACCTAAGTGCAGCATCAACAGCTTGCTGAGAGATGCCAATCAAAATATTACACTCGAGACTGCAGGCTAGAAAAAGAGTGTAGAAAATGAATTAGAGGTGCGGTAACTGTAATTTAAGTGAATTGCTTTTGCCCGTACTCACACTAGGGTCTTTGTAGTCTCATACATTTTCTCCAGGTAGCCCCCAGCAAGTATCCTCACCGTGAGTGTGTAGGCGGCATGTTAGTAGGTTTATTGTGTTCGTCTGGCCCAGGAATTAGCCAGGGTCTGTGCGAAGGTACACTCTTTCCCTTAGGTTAGTTGTGAGTGGAGGCAGAGTGCAGAGGTGTGTGTGGGAACGTGGGATCCGTGCATGCGTGTGACTCACTGATGTCGGTGTTTTGAAGTAAACTTGTTTGCAGGAATGAATCGATTGTGAATTTCACGGCCGATACAAATGTGTCTAATAGCCTTAATAATACAAGAACAATAATAATAATGATAATAAACTGTATTTGTTTAATGTAATTGCAAAATACTTCACAGAACACAATTAATTAATGATAATAAAAAATAAAATACATTCATAAAGATGTAAAACCTGAACAAATAGTTTGGTTAATATAAGAGGTAGAATAAACAACTAGAATGACAAGAAAGAAAGAAAGAAAGAAAGAAAAAAAGAAAGAAAGAAAGAAAGAAAGAAAGAAAGAAAGAAAGAAAGAAAGAAAGAAAGAAAGAAAGAAAGAAAGAAAGAAAGAAAGTCTTTCTTTCTTTCTTTCTTTCTTTCTTTCTTTCTTTCTTTCTAACCTGGGGATGTAAACTTAAATTCTGATGAGTGATTTGAAAGTAGATGAGTGATTTTGCTAAACTGATACGTTTTCTCTTTGCTTATGTTCTTTTCATTGCTATTTATTTTCAGTTTTGTGTCAGGAAACAAAAAGATCTTCATTTTTCAAAGCAGAAACGAATGCTGTTTTTAACATTTCGCCAGAACAGGAGTAATATGACACAACAGATAAATGTAAGCCATGGTCATTGTTAAATCCCATCTTTTT
This sequence comes from Pelvicachromis taeniatus, assembly GCA_015108175.1. NCBI lineage: Eukaryota > Metazoa > Chordata > Actinopteri > Cichliformes > Cichlidae > Pelvicachromis > Pelvicachromis taeniatus. The sequence goes on from VURO01018272.1 coordinate 5,988, forward strand.
TCAAAATTGGTTAATACTGATATTTAGCTATTAATTTGTGGAAGTTTCTGCTATGATTGGATTACCGGCACTGGATCCATATTGCTTAACAAATCGCTGCATTCACATGGTTTCTGTAGATGCCATATTTAGCACTTAGATGAGTCAACAACATAAACCTGACATCATCAGCATAGAAAATATCCACCGATAAACTAAACAAAGTGTTATAGTTTCTGCATCCAAGAGTGTGCAGGATTTGGGTCATAGACAGTATAGAAGTTGGATGCAGTTACTGTGATGTCACCCACTGATTTGTGAAGTCCTGTTTTGAAGCCTTGAGATGAGCTTTTCTACCTGGATGGAGCAAAATACCATGGCTAATAATTCTTTTTAACACATGACCATAGATAGATTTAAGTTTTTATTCTGTATGAATGAGCCACTGATGAGTGGTCCTAGTGGTAATCAGAGCACTAGGTGTGGTGATTCCCAAGCTAGGCAAGTGGCTCCAACAGATCCCAGGAACAGCATCAGAGATCTCTGTCCAGAAGAGTGCAGTCCTAGGAACAGCTAAGGTACTGCGCTCCCAGGCCTCTGGTAGAGGACCCGAGCTTGAAGGATAGACTGCCCGCAGGGGCGAGAGGGGAATTTTTTTTATAAGCGATTCACTCATTACGCGTGGAGCTGTTGTATGATCACCAGCAAAAATTGCAAGCTCGTGTGGTAGAGATAGCCCTCTAAGGTTTTTACCAGCTCATCATATGTCAGTCAGTAGTGTTCTTCCTAGCTATAAATAGTTTTTATAGTAGCTTGACTCAGAGTTTAGAAAGGTTTAACTTCCATCAAGCAGAAAATTATAAAATAAATAAAAAAAAACATTGCAGTTATTTCCCTCTGGTTATTCATATTTTATAGCACAGAGACTATGTAAATACATCGAGTTTGGTCTGCTGTATGCTGTGGAGGTGTAACCAGAAGCCAGTGCAGCTGTCACTTCATGGGAAACCCCCAGTGCCACCTTACAGCCTGGATGGATGATTAGAGCAATTTGAGCGCTCAGGACAATAGATTTCATGTATGCCATTGGTGCGATATGTGAATTCAGGTCTGGGTGCGTGACATGTAACTGAGAGGTATCGCCACTGTATGCTCACACTCATCCCCTCCTACACCCACACACACGCCACATACACGCACAAACAGGGAGGTAGCGCCTCATGTTATGAGTCCTACCGAGCGGAGGTAATCGGTGTGTGTACACTCAGCTCTTACATAACAGTATATTAACTAAGGGGAGAAAGTTCATCGTGCTCTCTTTCTCTCTTCCAGTCAGTCTTTTATCTCTGTGAACTTCCTTCCTTCCCCATTGCTCATTCATTTCTCATTTTTCACTTCCTTCCTCTTATACTCTTTTTTTCTGCGTCTCCTCAAACCTGTGATATTTCTTTTTCCTTTTTTTAAAATTTGTAGTTTAACCACTAATGAGTATATCGTTTGTAACTTGTTTTCTCATCACCAGCAGGAGTGTATGAAGTGAGTAAGCTCACTGTTGATAAATATTTATAACAATTTTTCTGGAGGAAGTAGAACATTTACTTTTTCATGTATCAATAATATGTGACTTTATCATGCTGTCCAGACCCGGTCCTTGTTCTAACACTTTGGTCTTTGTTTTGTTACGTTGCAACATTACCAACTGGTGATAGTGTGACAGCGTTGCTCTATGATTTCAAAGACCAGGCAGAGACTTTTCTTAAATGTTGTAAATTATTATAGAACAATGTAAATACAACAATGTAAATTAACTTTACTAACCTGTCTATAATGTTATATCAAAGACAGGGTAATGTTACTTTATTATGTTATCAAATGTTACATTTTCAGAGTGTAAATGTAATGTGTTCACATCATTGTATTATAACATTGCTGCATTAGGGCTTAGGTTTAATTTTTACTGCTAGTATTAAGTAATTTAAAATGTTAAAGCAGATGTAAGAGACCGTGATCATTTCTAATATCAGGGCGGATATTTATCTCTTGTGTGAATAACCTTTCGCTTGCAAATATTCAAAGATACTTTGACAAGGAGCCGGTGTTTGACTACACATCTTTGCTTCCCTTCAAAGAAAAAGATTATTAATTAAAACAATCATCATTGTTGGTATCTAAGTCTCATCATCAGTGCATTTCAGGCGATAATTTAAAGTGAACATAATAAATACAACCCTTTTATCTCACAATAATGCTATCTTTTAACCTCTGCATCAGTTCAGTAACCATTATTCACATATAATCTGTTTTACAATTTAAGCAGTGAGATAGTGTTACTTCCATTGCATTCACTCCCTCTGCCTCTCTGCTTTGGTCTGGCAGGCCAGTTGAATCACACTGTAGGTTGAATGGGGAACACAATCCCATATGTGTCACTCAGGAAGGCCTTGATGAAACCAAGTATAAGTCTGAGATTGACCTTACATTATGCATTAGTCTGGTTTTGTGTGGTGTCGGAGCAAAGGATGTGCAAGACTGAAGAGGACTGCTCTCTGCCAGTGCAGGGCAGCTGTGTGTTTACAGCTGAGCCCATTACGTAGCAGTGTAGATCAGCTGCTATTGTTTAGAAGGGTGGCTGGAACCATATAGTACAGTAGGGTACATATTTCAGGCTACAATGGACCTTGGTCATCTGCTCCTATCACAGCTCTGTCTCTTTATCTCGTTCTCTCCTGCTCTTCATCTCTCTATTTTGCTCTTCTCTCAAGTTACATCATCATCAGCTTTTCTCTCTCTGTCTCGCTTTCTCTCTCTCTCGCTTTCTCTCTCTCTCTCTCGTACTCTTGCATAACGTCCAGCTTTATTTGCTCCAGCTGAGGTTTCTAATCTTTCCCATGAGGCAGAACGCGAGAGCAAACCAGGGGAGGAGAGGAGCCAGTCGAGACAACCTTTTTAACCTGCCTGTGTGCACTGCCACATTAACTCAATCACCCTGCCAATTAATCTGATGCAGGGCTTTCTTTACCTGCACCACCAAAACAGTGTTTAAAGCGTGTGTGTGTGTGTGTGTGTGTGTGTGTGTGTGTGTGTGTGTGTGTGTGTGTGTGTGTGTGTGTGTGTGTGTGTGTGTGTGTGTGTGTGTGTGTGTGTGTGTGTGTGTGTGCGCGAGCGTGTGTGCGTGCATACCCCTGTGGTTGGTAGGATTGCGTTCTCTTCATTTATGCCTTCGGTCTGTCACATCAAATATGCCTGTGTGCTTCAGTGTAGGGGTTGTGTTGCCTCTCTTGGCAGCCCAGTGCTAAGAGGGGCATAAGTAGTGATTATCTGCACACCATGCAACAGGAGCAGACACTCGTTTGTCCAAGCCTGGGAAGACCCCAATTATGTGCACACTTCAGCTTTGCGGGGCAGATATGTTCATATCAATGAGATCATGCGTTGACTTAGCACGTGTGTGCTTGTTACAACTGCAAGTACACCATGCAGAGCAATGTTCACTGAAGTAAAGTTTCCTTCTCTGATTTCTCCAAATCTCCTGCACACACATGCACAGAGCCAGAAAGACGGTATGCTGGCTGGCTGACTTGCTGGCTGGCAGCGGCGTCTGTGTGAGGTGAGTGTTACGTAAGGCTGATCAACACTACTTAATCAGCTTTAGGAGACATGCTTAACAAGCTGACCAAGTGGGTTGGGGTGAGAGGAGGAGAACGAGACAGGGAGGAGGTGAAGGGGTGGGTGGGTGGGGGTGGGGGGGGATCAAGACGAGGGCAAGGGCATAAGAAAATCGCTTGACAGAAGACAGGCGCAAGTTAGCGTAGGGCAGAAACTGTGAGGGGAAGAGGAGAAAGTGGTGACAGGCGGTGACACTGCATGTGTCTCTTGTCCCTGTTTACGACGGGATAAGCGCACACACATAAACACGCTGCGCTCTGCCCTCTGTGTCCCCCTCGCAGCCCACTGTGACGCACAGCGATGACTGCCAGGATCCTGTATGTGTGAGTGCTGTGTGCATTTGCAGGCCGGTGTGTGCCTGTCAGTGTTTTCTCTTTCTGGACGTTTGCTCTCTCCATTCTAGGTGATGAAGTACAGGACCATGTCAGACCACACTAGTCGAGACAATACAAGTCTTTGTTGGTGCCACTTGCAGCCTTTGGTTATCAAAGTGTTTTGTGTTGGTGTTTTTACAGCAGAAAACCCAATAAATGTTCATTTCACAAACCAGCCAGAATTTGTTGTTGCAGCTCCAATGATTCAACACCTAAGCACCAGATTAACAGGGTTTACGTAGCAATGCACCGATCCACCTGCTTCCAATCAAATAACCTGGCTTTTAGTGTCTGCTATTTCCATGCACCAATACGATATGAGTATTAAATAAAAAATCTGTATCCTCACTGTGAGCATGAGGTTGGGAATAATTTCGGTAAACACAGAAAGAAAAGTTTTTGGTGTTTCAGATGTGAACCTCCACAATGTTGACCCTTTGATATTACTTTAGCTGCTGCTGTCACATAACATAAGTCGTAATAAACACAGAACAACAGATCGGATGTTGTCACCAATTTCTAATACAGCCTTTTGAGCCAGCACTTGGAGAAAGAAAAAATAAGTCCAAAATTTGTGTTATTAACTCAAAATTTGAAGTTTCATATGTCAAAATTGTAGCTCACTAGCTAAAACCCCTGAGACAATATTTCATAATTAAGAAAATATATCAAAAGTTTGAGATAAAAACCTGAAACCTGAGTTTTTTCCTGTACAAATGTATCAGTGTCCCTAACCTCCCATTATAACATAACATTGCAGTCTGCATTCCAGCAGACAGCATGATAAATGTTGAATTTACTGAATCAGCCAGCATTTGTTGTTGCCACTCTTGTGACTCAGCGCTATAAACACAAAGAAAAAGTATCATTGTACAAGGACCAAGCTTTTGCAACAACAAAATAGTGTTAATGAGATATTTGTTATTTATTGTCAAAAATAGACAAAAGTTTTAAACTTAAATTCAACTTCTGTAACTCTAGTAAGTGAAGCTGGAAGCTAATTTAAAGCAGCATTAAGAAGCCTCGACTTTTCATTGCTTATCCTGCTCCTGTAAAAAGAAATGTGAGCATCCTTTGTTTGATTCCTGTGGCCAGCATGCCAAAACTAAACGTTGTGTGTCCTCACTCATTCTTTTGTTATAGACTACAAATTATTCCCATTTGGATGATTTCTGGTCATTTGAGTGAATGCTGTTTTAGAGCTCTACACTGTTACATTTGTCGGCTTCTCTCTGTAAATCAAGTAAAATGATAATGCTTTGTTTATTTCACATTCTCTCTACTTGTGAAGGCAGTTTGTTTCTCTTACGGCTCACCACTGCAGAGCGACTGCAGAGGGAAACCCTGTAAATCTAATTGTACATCACTCACGATGAACGTTTTGTTCTGGTTGAGACGCTGACTCTGTCTTTATCCCGGTTTCTTTTATACCTTTCCTTTTATTTGCTTTTCAGCACCCATTCCACCGCCTCTCCCTTTTTTCTCTTTCTCTCTCTCTCCCTTTGACCTTTTACCAGTTTCCTTGCTGTCTCCTCTCAATCCCAACACACACACACATCTTAAAGAATGACTAGCAGATGTGGACAGAACCTTTTCCTTCATCTAAAATTAGCTGCAGTAGAAGAATGGCAGGAAAGCACACAGGGTTGGATACATAAGCAAGAGGGGTGTGTTAGTCAGGGATTGGGGGATTGATGGAGGAATAGACTAGAAGTAGAGGAAGGAATTGCTTGATGGGACCTAGTGAAGTAGTGTGTATTTTTGGTGCTGTTCACACACATTGCTGACGCACAGGAACCACTGAGGGCACAAAGTCTACTAGCGTCAGAGACATTGACTGTTCACATATTTCTGTGCAATACCCACTGTTTGAATGAGTGATTCCACACAGCTCTGTGAAGTTAATTTAAAGGTGCTTTTGTCATAGTTCTTGTAACTGTTGAAAGAAGTAACTTTTTTGTGTGTCTGGACTGCCAGACTTGAGGAGGATGGCAGTTCTTAGAAATCAGTTTTTAGGGTCTTTTACAGTTTCTGTATTAGTGTGGTTAATCTCTCACTGCCATGACATAAGTGACTGGTGGAGGATAAAAATGCAGCAGTACCAGCTGAAAAACCAGTGTAAACAAGCTAATAAAAAAAATAAATAAGAGGGAAAATAGCTTCAGGGTCTGAAAAGAGAAGCCTGTGGGAATATATTTTAAACCTGCATTCTTTTAAATATCTCTGTAGTTGCAAAGAAAAGTCTGGTTATTCTCCCTCGGCTTTGTGTTCTCCGACCTCAGTAAACACTTGGCTGAAGAATTCACGATTTTTATCACTAGTTTCAAGTACAAAGCCTGGTCCATGCGTAAAACAGCTGATGGATGGTTGCTATTAGAAATTTAAAAAGTTTAACTCTGCATCCACCCATGTTCCATGTTGCTACACTTGTTGTCGCTACAAGTTGCTTAATGTCATTGCCTTCCCGTGATCATTGGGCCCTACATTGCTTGCTAGTCTTTTAAAAGTGTTTCCAGGTCTCAAAAGACCTGGAAACACTATTAGTCTATTAGGAAGTATCTTAAAAATTGCATGTGTTGGGGTGTGACCCCTTTGGCTGCAGAAAGAAGAAGTTTTAAAGACATCCACCCGCAGCCTCCCAGGTTTATGACCTCAGTAACGTTTAGTAACGTTGTACTATTGAGTTTTTTGCCACAGTTTCAAGTCTTAGATAAAACAATACGGTGTTCATTTTATAAATTTCAGCCCCCATCAGAGGGATAAAAAAAAAAAGTGAAGAGATTGGGGTATGCTTTTGGGCAAGGGTTGTCAATAATTGATGACTTGCTAGCGAGTGTCCTCAGTTTCTCTCAGAGTAATGAACTGCTGGTAAGGTCTTCACTGAGTCCACATGTGTGAAGCAATTAAATTTAGTCTTAGTATTGTATGCCAA
>VURO01018272.1:12975-63238 GCA_015108175.1 Pelvicachromis taeniatus
AGTGAGTAGTTACCCCAGGGAGATGCCACAACTGAGGGTCCAAAACTCCTTTTGTAAGTTGTAAATTGTCATGCAGTAACAGTAAATATCTTATATTTGTAATAAAGGAATTTGAATTAAGCATATGATGACAACATAATATTACACTACCCTAATTTTGATCAACTCTGCACTGCTATTCTATTGTAATTAGCTAAGCGGAACAATTATGTTCAGTGTTTTTTTTCTCACTTTCATCATGATGCAGTTCACCAGTCAAACCTACCATCCCTAATTTTTTTTTTGCCATTTATTAGCACCTTCAAAGCAGGATGTTGTACTCTGCTCCAAATATGTTCTCCTCCAAGAAGCAGAAAGGTGTTAAGAACAACAACGCTGGTTGGCAAGCTTCCTGTGTTCCCTGTTCACTCAGCACCCAAGGGCCTGTTTAAAATACCAGGCCACCAGCCCTCTGCTTCACCCTCAGGTTTATCTCTCCCCTGTTGACAGTCTGCATGGGAGCGCTCATCAGTGTTCACGTGTGGGGCAGGAATATGTTGACCGTGGTCACCAAGTGTTGCTTTGATGTTTTCTGCACACAGTCACACACATTTGTAGAAAGTCCAGGTAAGCACATGTACGTGTGTTTGTTTATATCCTACTACTCACTGTGAATGCTCACTACCATCTGCATAGTTAGCAGCACCAGAGGAGTGAGAAAAACACAATTCCCAGGGGCCAGTTACCTATTCAACTCTCACCTCCAATCTGAACAACAGCACCCAGCTCATAACAAACACGCACAGACATAATACATCCCCAGGTATTCTATTTGGGTCTTTGAAGATCTTTATTTTTGTTTTTTGCTCAGTCGTCAGGATTTAAAAGTTTATCTGACTTCATACGAAACATGCAAAATAAAATTAATGATTTATCCGCACATGCATTGTAAGGTAATTGTGCAGTCTTAGTGTAGAAGTAGTTAGAAACTTTTGGAATAGATAAAAGGGCCCGTTCAAATTGTACACAGCTGAGTGCTTTAGTAAAGGTTGAAATATGGAGAAGCAGAATGTGTCTGGAAACCATATGTGGCTCTTTCTCTCTTGTTAATGATACACTGGTCCTATATATCTATCTATATCTATCTGTATATATGAAAAATCAACAAAAATAAACAGGACAGTGTGCATACCCAGAAAATTACAGAGGCACATGGCACAGATCATAATTGTGTGATTTCCAATATTGACTGGTATTAGAATATGAGTATGTAAGTATGAAAGCAGCATTGGGAGGTTGGCAAACTATGACAGGGTTTAAGAAAGAATCTATCTTTTCTTCACTTTAAAAAAAAAAAAAAGATCCATTAGTACATATTCACTGAGATATTCTGATATTCTGCTATTAGCCCTGAGAACAAAATGGCATGAAGAAAGCACACGAGGCCATGCATTTCATTCTAAATAGATACATTAGCTTTCATCTGTTCAGAAGCAGGAGCCAGATGATTCGTCCCTGCAATGAAAGCATTGCTCTGTTTAGTAGGAAACATAAAGATGCCATTTCTGCTGCAGAAATTGCATCAGCAGCTGTTTGTTGTACTACTAAAACTGATTTTAAGTGATTCAAAATTAGTTTTTTAGCAAATGTTGCCTTTTGAATAATTTGTGTGATTCATCCACATCCATTCGAAGAGTATTTAAGGAAGTGGGTAGTAGAAGTTGATGGATGATTCCCACAGTGTCTTTTTGGCTCGCGTGACTGAATTGCAGCGATCAATCGATTTTCCTTAACTGTCACGACTTGTTGCAAGAACGTCACATCACATGATGTGGTTGTTTACTTGGTTGGTAGCTGGACTGCAGGAAAGGGGAGGAAGTTTTTATGCCAACACACAAATGACAGTACTTTTCCCAGAATGGTTCTTCCAGGTTTAAGCCCCGCCCAAGGCAATGGTAGTTATGACAGCAGGGACATTGGCATATTGTCAGATATCCATAAAAAGTTAGTGACAACAATTTAGTGTATAAGACAAGCTTATGCTGTTAGCCATGTCTTTGGGGGTTTTTTTGTCCTGTTGTAATGAGACTTTCAATGTTCTTTACTTTCTATACAACTGCAAAACTTAACTGTGTAAAAGGTAGGTGTAGCCACTGTGATCTCACCTATTGGTCAGTAAAGCCTTTGGGAGAACATTTTTGCCACTAACTCACTCAGATTCCACCAGAGTATTTATAAAGTAATATATGAATATAATCACCTACATAAAATAAATGCAGAATAATGGTCACTGGACAAATCTGTGGGACCCACAACTATTTTTTCAAAGTTGAATTTGATGCCTTCATCCATCAGGAAATGGAAGCAAAAGACACCAGTTTATGGTTTACTACACACGACTAGGTAAAGACCTGTAAAGTGCCTTTAGGTTTAATTAAAGGAATTAATGTCAGTCAAACCTGATTTTCTTCAACACCCTTAGACAGAGTCGACATACACAGTAGTAGTCGATTTAAACGCCAAATACTAAAATTAAAAATATCTGCCTATTAAATGGATACAAATAAAAGAAATAGTTGGGTCCACCTCTACTGAACCCTTTATCTGAAAAACTATGAATACTCAAGGCATCTTAAAAAATAATAATTTTGGATTTTAATCAGATTTGGAGCTCTTTTTGTGTAAGATATTGAAAGTTGTTGGCTGCAGGACTTAGAACTTGGACCCTTCATAAAGAACAGCTTTACTAGAAAACCAACTCTGCCCTCAGCAGGTTTGCTACCTTTTTATCCAAGGATACCATGTCCTTGGGCACTCGCTTTAAGACCTCCACCTGTGTAAGAGGTTATGCCATGAACATTTCAAAAACCCAACATAATAATAGAACTTGTGGAAGCAGGTTTATTGGATTAACCCTTTATTCACTGATCTATATTAGACTCGGAGATTCATTATTGAACTTGTCTTTCAGTGAAACTGTTATATGCAAACACAGAAATCCAGGTCAGGGACAGGGGTGGTGGGAGTGATGGTAAGTCAATGTGCTTTGTAAGAGAACATAAGGGTTTTAACTAATGCTTAAAAACTTAGCTTATGGAAATTCAATGGAAACAATTATAGGAACGATTGTGAAAGCAGCTTATTATGCAAAATCAAGCATTCCTGGTGTTCTAAACATCCATCCATCCACCCATCCAGGTCCATCCTGGACAGGTCGCCAGTCTAACACAGGGTCAAATTCTAAATATACAAATGAAAGATCTTTGGGTTTTGTTTAAACTTCAAGTAAATGGGTGAACGCCTAATGTGTGGCCCTAATGCAAAAAAACAAACAAACAAAAATGTGTGGGTGACAAAGAAACACAGACAATGGGAGTTTCTTTCTCACTTCCAACACGAAGAAGTCTTTATATGTTCATATACAGCAGTTAATGCTTTAGCCTACCATCATCACAAAACAGTATTAAGATGTAACAGTGGCTCTTTATGGCGCTTTATTTATTTACCTTAGACCTAAAGTTGTACTATATGGTCCAATGTGTTTTTATATAAATATCTCATCTGTCACTGAGCCCTTCTGACACACATTGGAGTTTTTCCACCAACAAAAAGGCCTGATTTGGGGGGGGGGGGGAATAATAAATAAATAAATAAATAAAGGTGACTACATAAACAAGTGTCTGTGCAAATACAGTCACATTAAGCTCTGATTTAATAATCACTCCAATAGAGAGAATTATCCTTGAGTGCAGTGAACTTGTGTGCATGCGCCTGTGCTCCAAGTGTCGGTTATATGTGGAGATCTGACATTAAACTATAATGAACCAGATTCAGTTTATCATGACCCTCACAATAATGATATTAATTTAATGCATCAGTGGGGAAATGAACTAAGAGTCGCCTTGATTTGTGAAGTATCGCTGCTCACTTTGACCATCAACCACATACATCTATGTAAAACTTTAGGCTTCAATTTTATCGTAATTATCCGCTTCTGCATTGTAATGTTTTGAAGTAAACTATGGATAGCATACCTAGGCTCGGTTTCGCAGACTTAGGAAGTCAAGTCCTTGACCATACTTATTTCTTGAAGTTTTTTAAGACTTGACCTAAACATGTCTGTGAAACCTGCTGCTAGAGTGGCAGTTTTGTAGCCACTAGGCAATGCTTTGCCCCTGTACTTTAAAAGGCATAGTCATAAAAGTTCTTGCTTCCAGAGCACAGTCCTGAAATGTTTTAGAAAGAAGCAGCTCATCCTAATTTGTTAGACATCTGGTGCAACGATCAGGTGTCTCACTGCTTTGTCTCTCACTTGTCGTTACGCATCCAGAATGATAATTCACTGTAAAACGAGTGTCGGCAATGTGTCGCCTTTAGACAAGACAATAGCCCTCTGTGTTTGTGTGTGTTCATGACTCAGTTGTCTTTCACTGTGTTTCATAAGATTGTTTATTTTGTGTTGCAGGAAGCAGAGGGAAGGAAAAAAAAAATCACAATAGGAGCGTTTACAATCAAAGAGCGAGTGGCCTTGCAGAGTCTTTTGACGTGCGACATGTTAGCGGCAACACACATGATGTGCTTCAAAACACCCACACCCTTTGTTTTCTTTGCAACAAATTGGTGCACATCAAAATGGGTTCAAACCATCATGCTCGTAAACATGGTTGTTGTTTTTAAGAAAGCCATGTAACTTATATTTGTAGTTTGCTACCAATTGAAATCACAGTACATAAAGCGAACCCTATATTTGAATTTAAAATAGTAGGTAAGGTGGCCAAAAAGATTTAAGCCACTGACAAGCCATCTGTCCATACCCATGTCTTCTCTTTTTCATCCTTAATTGAATCCTAAACTTTTCTTACACCTGGGAGAACAGCTACACTGATCATTTCATTGAAGCTGAAAGAATTTGGACTGTTTCTAACTCTCAGCGGTTCCCAAATGTTTGTTTGCTTTTGGGAACATGAAAGAGAGGTTTTCCTAATAAAGAAGGAAAAAACAAAAGCATACACTGGCAGAATCTAGTCACAATCTTTCTAATCAATTTGGAGGCTGTCTGATCGACCTTGTGAATAATGCCTGATTTAGACCTCTGCGGGGGAATCTTTGTAGAGCCCATGACATAACCTTCGTAAGTGGCTGACTTTGTTGCCAGCATTTGTACTTGTGCTGGTGCGTCACGTGTTAATTGCTTTGTGCTCATATCCTTTCGTTTTCTATGTGGTGCCAACCATTACAGAAAAAAGATTATGTAGGTTGTTATGCTGTCACTAATGATTTTTTAAAAATGCATTCAAAGAACTGGAAATGCACAGGAGGAATTGATGGCACTGAACAAGTGAGGTTCCAATTGAGTTTATTTGAAGTCATCACAAATTAATAAAACATATATGGTTTTTGAGCCCTAAGTGCAGTCACTAAAATGAAAGACAAAGACTTGGCTAGAACTTAGCTAGCCTGTGGTCTCAGCTGCCATCTTGGGTGTGATAGTGTTGAATGTCTCGGAGAACTTCTGTGGCCTCTTTAAGGCACTTATCAACAAAATTTCTAAATTCACGAGTATTTTATGTTTTAGAATAAAACTTAAAATGCAAACCTTCTGGTGTTTAGCCAGAAACCTACTGTATTTCAAACGGGGAAAGGATAACCCCTAAATCCCAGTTGCCTGAGTAACATTCCAGTGTATTTACTACCCTGTTGTATGTCAGTCACCACCATCCTGTGCTGTCAATAGTAGTCACTTCAATCGCTCACCTCGAAGTCAGACAACACAAGACAGAGCGTGAGTGTCTTGCACCAAAAGTAGTTGGTATGGCTACAGGTTGCTGCATCGTCTGACAGGTATGCCGAACAATTCCAACCTGACAATCACAAAAAGGCAGCAATGCGTTAATGAATCTACAGGTGAATTACTGGAACTGGTACTACTTTTTAAAAATGTTTTCAACAGAGGGCGCTGTATTTATTATGGCAAACAAAAGTCTTTTTTGTGCTGTATTACAGCACCATAAATACATAAAGTTGGAATTAATGGCATACTGTAAAAATCCAGCCCTGCCTACCAAGTTCATGAAGTTCAACGTGACTGAGTACTATGTGTGCCGTATTTCAAGTCATTTGCTTGTCTTATCTTAGTCAGTATGGCCCTCTGGGGGGAAAAAAACTGCCTTCATGGGTTATGACTTCACAGAAGTGCCTTCTCCTGAGGTATGTTTGTTAAGCAGTAGTAATAAATTGCTGTAGATATACTCTTCTCCAAATATCCATAAAGTATTTGTCGTAGGTAGTGGAGGTGGAGCTTCCTGCTCCATCCCGAGTGTTACAGGTGTCACATGATGCTGCCTTTTGTTCTCTTTAAACTCTGCTTACCATGAACCGTGTTGCAGGACAGCTGAGTTGTTTTAACGTTTGAGTCTATGTTTGCTTTGCTTGGCTTTTGGAAAGGGTGGAAAAGTTCCTGTGTAGCACTCAAAAGCTAGTGGACATGCACGCCACACACACACACACACACACACACACACACACACACACACACACACACACACACACACACACACACACACACACACACACACACACACACACACTGTAAATGCAACATTTCTTACAAGGTCACTCTCTTTCTGCCCCCTTCACTACTTAGTCTAAGTGCTCAATTAAGCATAGCTTGTTGTGCTGATTTTCCTCCCAGTTTTATTATTGTTGCCATGTGCTGCTCTATGTATGCCTTCACTTTTCACTTTTGAATTTTGGCGTGATCTCAGCGGTCCCTACACGTCTGTCATCCACCTAGCTTAGCATTCTCTTTTGTGCTCCCCACACATGCAGTGCAAAATGATGACGTGTACAGCTGGAACGTTGACTACTACAGTGCCATGTGGCAAAAGGTGTAGAGGCTCCTTATAATCATCCTGTTTGCAGTATGAAATCATTGCAATGATGCAATGAAACACCATTTGTGCCACAATCTAAAAATCAGCTGCCTGTAGTGCACTGTACTGTTTTTAATAAAAGGTACCTCTAAATAGAAGGCAATGATCCAGAGAAAGCCTCCCATATAATGTTGAGCAATCATAATTTTCTTCCTGAATCCATGCTTACCATAACAGTATAATTATTATTATTATTCTAAGAACTTGCATGTATGATAAATGTCCTGTGAGTGCGGGCTCTCAGGCCAGGCTTGCTAAGATGTATGCATGGTACTACAACTTAATAGTGCAATGATGCTTAAAAAACAGAAGCATCGTCACACAGATCAGACTGACTATAACTGGTTGCAATCAAGTTGTTGCAATAGCTGCATCCAAAAATCACTGTTTTAACAATTCCAGCAAGTAATTATTGGGAGAACCAGGACAGCTGAATTATGCAGTCTTGAACGCTCACGCTGACAATGTTAGGAGAATGTTGTGAGGTCTTTGCACTTGACCTCAATGCATTCACAAAATAGGAGATCTGCTTCAGTCGCGGTCGCACTACTTTAAACTTCAAACACTGTCTGGTTTAGACAATTTAGGATTTAATATACACACGTGCACAGGCTTTGAATTTACAGCCAGTGTCAGACATTTGTTTTCTCCTGAAGATCAGAGTTTTTAAAGTGAGTATATATCTACAGTTTGCATGCTCTTTATTGTCACACACACACACACACACACACACACACACACACACACACACACACACACACACACACACACACCAATAAAGCATGTGGTGGACAATCACAATGTTTATAGCTGTTTGCTTTGTGGGGAAAATAATTATAGGCTCAATTATCATCAATTAAAATCAAAGATTTACTGCGCATTAAAAAGCCTGAAATGACATTAGGTGTTAGAATGGCTGCAAAAATAGAGCAATAGAACAATGTAATAGAACAATGTATGCATTTATGCGGTCGTTTCATAAATTAGGCAGTTTTGCATCACCCATGCATCCCGCTGGACTTTCCCTGTGTAACAATGCTGATTCAGAAGTCATTGCAGTGCGCGCGTCCTCCCCTGGCTCGCTCCCAAAGTTAAACCGTGCGCGTAACCGTGCGAGCTCGAGCAAGTACTATCCGGTAATTGCGCCTCGCGTCTTGGCTGCACACATTTCACACACAGCCTTCCTCTGGGTACTCTCTCCCCAACGCTTGGCCTCCTCCGACCCCCAGAAACTCCACCAGTGAAACTTTTTCATAAATCATGTCGTTAAGATAACGTCGGGAGCGCGCCAGGAGCTCATACATCACATCACATCACATCATAACACACTAAATAGGAACGGTTTTTTCTTAATAGTCTTACCTGCCAGCTGACGGATTAACGTCTTAAACGCACCAGTAAGATACAGGAATAAGTTACACCTTAACCTAACTCTATGCTTTTTAAAAAAAAATAATTTAAGAAATCCATTTGAATTTCGTAAGCTTTACATTTGACACTGAGAGACTACAGGCCTGTTCACTTTTGGCGTTAAGGACTCTGTGTTCCAAGGTTTGACAGAGACAGATCTCACTTGGAGTCGGGCAATTTCAGTGAATATTGATGGCTCTTGTCAAAATAACGATGATTCAAATGCAGCCTAAAGCCTTGTAAGACATTTAACTCGAGGACGCGGCTAAAGTGAAACAGTGAAGATTGTGCTGCTTGAATTAAGAGTCAAACTCTACTTTAATACCTTAATCAACGAGGATATTTCCATGGCCCTGATATGGCGATGGCGCGTCTACTGTAGCGTTTATGCACTTTACAATGAAGAAAGGGGATGTTTAGGTTGCTTTCAATGTAGGGTAACTCAAATATTTTAGACACAGGCGTATACTGCTGTGAAAACGCAGTTGCAACGCTTGCAGTGGGGAGCGTGCACACGAGCGACAGCAGCCTGTCTCTTAGGGTAGACGGAGGAAGCCGAGGTTCCTCACGTCCGTCTCCCAACGAAAACTCACCACAATGATGTCTGCTTTGTGCGCGTAAGTAGTGGACACTATGCTTTTGGGAGACGTTACAACTGTTTTGGACTATAGGATCATTTTGGATGTTAAAATATACCTTAATTAACTTTTTTTTTTTTTTTAAATAAAAAGTTTCATTTAAGATCTGAGGGCTAATTCGGGCCTAATCATACCGATCTAAAATATATCTACCGACGCCAAATTGTGCAAAAGCATTCATTATTTGATCATCAAAATTTCAGCGCCAGTTAACCTTTTGGCTTCTAACTATTTGGGGATGCGAGGCATTTGTAGTGCATTAATTAGACTACCATTAAACTTAATGCCTGCTCGCATTCAGCTAATTTCTTATGGCATTGTGATCATTCACATCTACCGGGGAAAGTAATTAGTTGACGGAGATAATAAATCTTCGGTGTTTGTTTTAGGATTGATTGGTGTGTTGTACTTCTTCCATATTAAATGAGGGGTTACTTTAATTACATGCTGCACACCCCGAAGCGTGCAATTTATTCCTAAAGAAACATCGTGGAGAAATTCACTCAGATTCGTGTGTGAGATCACGTCGATAGAGAAATCAGTTCGCCTATCAGACAGAAAGATTCCAGCAGGCACTCCTGCTAAATCCCGCTTTTTCTTTCTTTCTTTTTTTTAAAAAGAAGAAAACACACGTGTCCGGTTAAGTAGTCATCCTTCAGCACTATCATGGCTCATTTTAGCCAAACCATCCACGACCCCACGGGTGGACATGTGTCTGTCAAAGACGGAGAAACAAAAATGTATAAGGGTGCTTTTTAATGTAAGCCAAAACACACATTAAATATGAGGGATGTGAGCCTCCGCATGCCCTGGGCTGAGACAAAAAAGAAGGAAAAAAAATGATGAGAGGCAGAGAGAGCTGATTTAGAGGAATAGGCCAAGAAGCACCCCATCCAGAATCAACATTACTTCAAACATGAGGTCATCTAAACATCTGTCTACAACATGTCCGCCGGGAGTTCAATCAAAGCCCTGCTGAAACATGTAGGCTACAATTGTTTCTGGAAATAAATATTAGGCCTAATTCGGCTGTGATTGGTGCAGCCGCTCGGGAATCGCGGAGAAAAAACACTCTTCCTTAACTGCATGTCTCTGTCAGTGGATAACCCCCACCGCTGCGAGGACACACACAAACGTATGCACACACACTTTAGGTTGGACTTTATTTATTTGATTCCTCCTCTCCTCTTTTCTTCCTCTCCTACATTTAGGTTAAGTGGCTTTATTTGTTCTTTCCCGACTGATTTCAGGTCCGCTGTTTAAAACCAATTATATCAAAGGAGCTGCGGTGCGGTCTGAGCGAGGCTCTGACAGTCTGGAGGGAGAGCTGCAGTAATCAAACGCGGGGCGTCTGTCTCATGTCGTCACAGTCCATTTGCTGGAGACGGATCGATTTACTCATGGAGTTTTAAAAAAGCATCTACCGAGGAAATAACAAAGGACTTTGAGAAAACATTACAGCAAAGAGCATGTAACTGGATAGATTTTCTATTTTTATATTTGGTCCATTCGGTACTTAATCATAATGACTGCATTATTTTAATATTTATGCCCTTTCAGTGTTTTCCTTTCTTTCTTTCTTTTTAGCTCAAGGGACAGTATTATACTATATGCATTTACCCTTCCAAATACAAAAACATGTTTTTAAGCTGCCTTTAAGATGCAGCATAAATTGCTTCAATCTCCTTGCATCCAAAGGTTGTGGCTGAAGCTTGGCCTCTAAAAAGTTGCAACTTCCCTTTATCAAGAAAATAAACATAACATGCAACTACTGCCCCCTTGTGGACAAAGTGTGAATGACCATTAAAAAAATAAGATTTTATAAATATATAAATGAATTGATAAATGACATTGGTCATTTTACTTATTTAGGTACTATCAAGGTAACAGTAGTAAATAAAAAATAAAGCTGGCTGTAAAATAATACTGCTCTTTATTTTTTTCAGCATATTTTAGTCAAATAGGTCACAAAAACAAGAATAAGACAGTTTTTGGTGGATATGTTTAGTGCTGAGTTTGTGTAAATAAATAAGCAAATAAACCAAAATTACATTAAATAAATGAATAAATAAATTAAAATCTGAACCCAAAAAACAAACAAACAAACAAAAAGAAATAAAAACACATTTTTAATCAATGTAAACTAAGTAAAACAAGCAATCCCACTGTGGAAACTTACCGTAGATAGACTGATTTTATTTTTAAATAAATTAAAATTGCAAATACACTGATAAAACCAAAGAACAATTTCCTCAACTTCTACTTTATAAGATTAATTTGTAAATATCGTCTACTTTCTTATTTTGATGTGTCGACAATGCAGATGTTTAACAGCCTCACACAATACAGAGTACATGCTACACATCAAAAACACTAACCAGAACTATGACTGAAACTTTGTGAGGAAGGACATATTTTTATCCCACATTATGTGAAATGTGAAGACATATTCTGTAGGGAAGTTTTGACCTTTAAAGTTGCAAATCATAGACTCAAGAAAAGTGACATCTTAAAACTGAGCGACTGAAACTAGTCAATGTTTCAGTTTGGTTTAAAAACTAAATGATTTGCAAAACAGTGTATTTCACAGAAACTTGATAGTCACCAAACAACACTCTGAAACAGACACACAGACTCCACAAACTGTCAGCTTATCACAGGAAAGAAGTTCACAACCCGTCTTTACAAAGAAGTGGAGCTCAGAGTGTTGACCCTATAAAAAGGTCAAAAATAGCTGCTTGCACCTAGAACGCCAAGCTGAAATCAGATCACTTTACAGAGCGACGAATACAGCTTTCTTCACTCAAACCACATTTAACTAAAGCCCTGTGACCAGGCTGTACATAAATTATCTCCAGTCTCCCTGTTAACACAGAATCAAGATTTTCAAAAAAGTAAAAACAGTGAAGTCTTTCTATTCTGGTGTAACCGTCTGTCCCCTGTGTGCTCCTATCACAGATGAGTGCGACTCAAGAAAGAAGGTTGTCTGACCCAGGGGGCTTGTGAGGAGTCGACAAGGATAGACAAGCTGCAATAATATCATTCATATATATATATCTTTATTTCTGGGTTTAGAAACTAAGACTGAGTAGATAATTTGCCTTTAAATTGATAATGACAGGAACAAACTGCTCATTGCAGTCACAAAACGTCTCTACCCACTTATAGATTTAACCACATAAAAAGTAAGAACAATGGCATGCCATCTGAAACACCAGTTTAGCCCATAACAGAAGACTGCAAGTCAGCAAAATGGTTACATTTTTGCCAAGCACATAAAAAAATGAGACTTATGAAATAGAATACATGTTTTAGGTTTCACTTTCACCTCGATAGAAAATCTTTTGATGAAAGGAGGAGAATAGTGTTGAGCATTTGTAAAGTTACTGGGTTTGCCTCTATAGCCGATCAATGGGATGAAGTAATTTACTTTTTTTTTTATTGTTTCAATACAAATGCGAAAGAAATATAAATACTGCAGTGCAATATTAATATAAATATGTAACTGCAATGTAAATGTTGCTCTGAAATACTGAGAGAAGATTGAGAATGATTCAAATAAAATATTTTTGGCATATCAAAAGTGAATATTATATGAGTCCACTTTTTAAAAATGTAGGAAATATATGCGTAAACTAGAAGATTAAGCTAAAAACTTTAGTTTTTATACATATATATATGTGTGTAGACAACAACGAAATCATAGATGAATTCAGTGAGCAGTACGTCATCAACAGCATGAAAATAACACTATGAAGACAAAACATTTCTTCTTAAAGAAATTAACATTTTGCTAATTTTTCTGAATCTTGCAACTGTAAAACTGACGCTTCAAACAATGGCTAGAGGAACACAATCTGATAATTCCCCAAATAAACTACCTGGATGTCTAAATAAACATATAACGTTCACATTAAAGTTTGTGCGAGTTAATGTAGACAAAAATCAGGCAGTAAGAAGCTTTTAGAAACGGAAAACTTTGCCAGAAATAAATTATTTTGGAATGACTGTATCCTATTAAAAGACTTAAACAAAGCATCCACAATACTTTTTTTTTTTCTCCCCCTCACATTCAATGCAGAAATCCGCACAAACCACAAGTTCAAACTGTCAGACAGTGAGCTGCACATCAAGAGTAATGGAAACTAAAGCTGAAGTTTCACAGTGGTTGTTTTTAAAGGGTAAATGATTACTCAAATTCAATGACTAACCATACAAATCTCAAACCAAAGACATTCCAGCAGCTGCGCGATCACTGACAGCAGCGGAGACTTCAACTTATTTGTCCAAATCATTCCCTGGCTATCCTACAATATAAGCAAAATAAAAACGATAGTTTTAGATATACACGTCTCGTAGAAACGTACCAGCATAACGAAAAGTGGATGCACAGTTTCTAACACAGTGTACACAGTGTACCAAAACCAGTTACACTTTGAAACATACAAAGTGTAACAGATGACGAAATTATGGCCAATTTCAACATTTCACGTTCCCCACTCTGAAAGTGTTATGACAAGACAAAGCTCAGTTCTGCTCACTTTCTCGTTAGGCATGGTGTCTTTCACACAGAATTAAAAGTCTTAATTCTGAAGTGACAGAACCCCAGTTTGACTCTAATGTGATCACAGTTTTATATTACACTTTCAATTAAGATGCAAATGAGCAAATGAAGTACATAATTACATTTGAAATGAAGAAAGATTGTTAAAATGTAAAGAACTAAAGATCCTGAAAGCCTTTTGAACTTTAACCTTTAAAGTCACTGTTTTCAGAACATAAATGTATAACTATGGTCCCAATTAACCCCCGATTGATTTGGAAGTCTTTAGGAAAAAAAACTCTGTTCTAGCTCCAGTGTTATCAAATATTTAAAGATTTCGAGACTAATCTAATATTGAACCACTGATTAACAATGGGCCGTTAATATGTGGTGCTAGTTTGCAATTATGCAAATATACCGTTTATAAGGTTGGGGAAACCTGCAGTCAGCGGAGACTGAAGAAGTCACTTGGATGAATGACGAAACGTTTCTCTCGCTGAAAACGCTACGTCCAGATGAACAGAATCAACTTTCTGGGATTTCCTTGCCTGGATGATTAATGATGCATGAAGATAAATTAATGAAAGTACTTATCAATTATTTGTTTCCTTAATCTCTTTTTTTTTTTAGGAAACCATGAAAGCATGGGTGAACTATCCCTTCTCACTGTGAAATTTAATTAACTATTATTTAATTAGATAAATAATAAGACAGCTAATTACGGTTGTCTTCTTCTTATGAAATCTTCAGTAGCAAGAGACATTGAAATTTGCTATAAAGATCTCTTCTTTCAAAATAAGAAGGAATCCATCTGTATATCCATCTATGCAAACCCAGCAACCCACGTCCGTCACGGTGTCATATGAATGTAAATAAATCACAACCCGAGTGACTTAACTTGAAACATAAAAACGCAAAAATAGAACAACTCGTTTTGTAATCCGCAAATATGGAAATAGCACGGCCTTGAGGTCCCTGGGAGTGTGGAGCGTTCAGTGTAAAAGGTTGCCTGAGAGCACTGTGACTAAAATAGATGTAGCGTTTGTTGAGTTTCATTTCAGAGTTGCTGTTATCGTTTTTAGAACACAGTGAAGGACATTTGTGCTACTGATTGTAAAATTTAAAAAAAGCTGTTATATACTGTGTTTGCTGTTCACATTAAAAAAAAGTTACTTTTTGTTAGTTCTTCATGTTCTGTCTCTGATGATAAGAAGGATAGTGTGAATTTTATAATCTTTCAAGTGCCTTGTATCCGTAGACAAAAGACACTTTAAGGTTATTTAGTTTGTTCTCGTATCTTTGCAACTCTTACCCACTGAATTTGAACTTCTATTTTCCCCTTAGCCAGAGGATGAATCGTTACGTTTCATTTTGGAGTCTTTAGAAAAACTCTGCTCTAGCTCCAATGTTGTCAAATATTTAAACATTTTGAGACACTTCAGAATGGCCTAATCTAATGCTAAAACACAGTAATAGTAAGGCGACTTATATCTTCTCTATGCACAGTGGACTTCTTCAGCTTTTTCTAGGTTTATCACAGACATATGTGAGAGTCGCTGGTGTAAAAGTGACAGATTGGACTTTAACACATTTAACCATGCTGATCTTATGCAAACAGTCTCAGAAAAAAATCAGCACAATTTCAAAACTGTTGTAACCAGATGTGAACACTTCACTGCTCCTCAGCTCCACCTTTAATGTTACATGACTTATAGCAAGTCTGCCTCTCTCTCTCTCTCTCTCCATCCTTCAGTGGATGACTTACTAAGAAGAATGCCATCAGTCTATTGAGTTTCTAATGTTACTCATCTGAATAACATATGCAGATTTTGATCTGGGAGCCAACCAATAATGCGCATTTTCAAGACTATTAATCCAAGAAAACAAATAGTAAAAGAAAACAACTTGCATGGAAGTTAGACCCTGTAAATTATCATTTTGACAACGATGTCAAAATGATAAATTACATATTTTCTTTGTTTAAATTGGTACTGAATACGCTCGTCCAGTTATTACATCCTAATATCTCCGTTCAGCGATTTGTTAAAGCTGAACGTTAATTTGGTTAGCAGTTGCACGCATGCGCATAATTGGCTTTGCGTCCCGGCGGTCTTTCCGAGAGCAAATCCAGCATTTAAGGAGGGTGGGAATTATCTTGGCAGCACAGGATAATCTTTGGGCTGCACGGATAACGAGAAACAGTTAGTAGCGTTTTATGAGAAGTAATGGAGGAGTGCGCCGGTACTTTTCGTCCAACGGATAACATGTAGCGATGCTGCGTTCTCCTCGCTACATTCACGCTCTCAGAAGTGTTGAGGAATTTCAATAAACCGTCTAAAAATCATTAAAAGTTAAACCATGGTTTGACTTACCAGCGGATCCACCGGCGATGACCTGACGAGAGGCTTCTCGGAGCATGCTCTGTGGCTTTGTGGCTGTCATTTTTAGTGTTTTTAGATGTCCTGTCACAGCAAACACGACCAAACGCTGTAAGCTCTGTAAGGTTACTGCTACTGTCGTGTTAAGGCGGTATTACACCTGCGTCGGTGCTCATTAACTCCCAACAAACCTGTGGGTTTCGTGCTCTTCGGTGAAGCTGCTCGGTGGTGTCCTGCCCCGTGTGGCTCACGGTTGACTCAGAGCTTTCTCTGCTCCTGTAGCGGCGGTCCACGCTGGAGACAGCGCAGCAGCGATATCTGCCCGAGTGCTCACGGGCTAGGCTAGGCTAGGCTAAATGGAGTCAGTTACCCCCCACTACGGGCCCACACTTACCTCTCTACTCTCTGAATGTTTTGAATTAATTCATTCACTGACAAAAAGGCAAATAATCCCATATAGAGTTGATTAATATATATTTACTGCTTTATATTAAACAAATGCAGCTATTAAATCTTTATGCATTTTTTAAAATATTACAATACAGGCGTTTTAATTAAATTAATTATAACCCTATAATATTTAGATGGGTCAGGACCCTGGTGTACACGCCAGTATGAGACCACTCACGAGCATTCTTTTGGAAGCAACCCAATAAATAATACCTCTTAAATAAATTAATAATAAAATCAGATACTGACTTTACCCCCCTCTGCTACATCTATGGTGTAATTACCATGCACCGTGAACTCACACGTCACCTGGCAGAAGTGAACGTGAGAACACAACAGTGGGGCAAGTCAGATTAGACATTAGTCAAACAGCTTTCTGGTACAAGGTCCATGTGATGTGGTGTTGTACAAGTGTGTAAATAGGTCAGCTAAAGACACATTTGGAGATGATCCCAATCCGAGTCTCTCGAAATTGTCATGCTTTATCTGCAAACTGCATGCGTATCTACATAATATCTGCATGATCCCTTTTGCATTTACTGTAATGTAATTTCACACTCTTTGACACTGTGATCCATGGAGGTCAATTAGGAGCAGGTGCTGTAGATTCCCATTGCTTTTGCAGTTAAATGTGTTGGTTTACAGAGATGTGAAATGCATATAAGAGTCACAATGTTGGAAATAATAATCCTGTAAAATTATATATTGTATTTAATAAGTTTGAACGGGACCATTTTGTGTATAGTGCTCGTTTGCTAATTGAAATAGATTATCTAATGTATTTGTGCAGTGAAATTGAGTATTTTTTTTACCCTTCACAATATAATTTTCTCTGTTATTCAAACTTTTTTTTTCATTCTCCCAACAATGCGGGGTTTTTTTTGTCTCTTTGTTACCCTTATACAAACTGATGCATTTAGGATGCCAAACTGTACTCTGAATAAACTAGTAAAGAAATATCACGTGCTTTGAGTATTTATTTATTTTTAAGAACACAAGGTTACGAAGAAAACAGTGAAAGTTAAACTCTGGATGAGTTTGTGAAGTAAACAGTCAGATATGAACACAATGTTTTAAACTATGTACAGACATCCTTTGCAAACATTAGGCTAGTTAAACACACAGCCAGTAAGACCTTCAAGGTAAGTAAATGTTCATCTACAGCTTTGCACAACACTGAGATTGTGTGCTATAAAGTCAAAATAACAGAGGATGTGGCCTTATTGCACCATGGAAAAAAGTGCAAAATATATTTTCCTTTTTGATGAGAAATGAAGGCATGTAGAAATTTACCAGTGAGCCCTATAATATAATTTAATTTTGTATGAGAGTAGTTATGGAACAACAAGAGCTCCAGACAAGCTATAAAAATCTGGGATTTATAGCATATACTTGGCAGGAAAATACCATTACCACTTTGACCTCCTTGGATAAGAAAACGCAGAGCATGATAATGTATACTTGGAAGGCTGTGTACAACCAGCACAGAAGGTAAGTTTATGGACAAAGTGAATGAGAGAAGAAGTTCTGTGTTCTCCAAGAGACGCTTTGGCTAGCACATGATTCTTGTCACCATTGCTCAAACCTTCTGATTCGTGATTAAACTTTACAGTACTTAGTAGCAGGAGTGTTTTATAAGGGAAAGCCAGCAGCACATTTGTTCAAGGAAAAGAAAATAGGACAAGCGTTAATAGCATTTAAAAGGTTTCTACCTTTTGCTTAAGACACATAATTAATAAAAATGGAAGCGCAAAAATGGTGGCAACATCTGGATACGCTTAAAAATGATATCGACCATAAACATACATGAGATATCTGCAGGAGAAGAAGCTTTCATGTTTTTTTTTTCAAGATATTATAAAATTATTATGCATTTGTGATAGTAAAGAACTATTGCAAATAAAATACTGTATTAAATAAAAGTGTTTAGTTTAACTGCATTGCCAGACAATAAGTCCAGCAGTGTTCAATCACGACCTTAACATGAAGGTTGTTATACTGAAAACACAAGTTTGAATTGGATATTTATATTGTAACTTATCAGTGTTCAAGAATCATTAATAAATAGTGAATTTCAATAACTGTTCTACCTGAAAAGTAAATTGTAATGGAATTAAAAGCACCAGAGTTTACTCCTAAATGTGACAAACTGCATAAAGAATGTGCAGTACCTGACAATAGTGTTAATCCTAATCTTAAAAGTAAATTAGGCTCAACACTTTCCTTTTTAATAAAGCATATTGTTGATCAGGTGACCCTGAATCCTCCCGTAGTTATGCTTCAATGGGCCTGGGCTGCTGGGGGCTTCCTCATGACCACTCACTGTGTGTTTATACAGCCCTTTGCGTTTAATAATTAGTTATAATTCATCTCTGGCTCTCTTCCACTGCATGTTTTTTGTACCATCTTCCTCCCCTCACCCCCAACCAGTTGCAGCAGATTCTGCCAGAGATTTCGTCCTGTTAAAAGGGAGTTTTTCCTTCCCACTCTTGCCAATTGCTTGCTTAAAGGGTTGTCTGATTGTTGGGGTTTTTCTCTGTGTTATTGCAGGGTCTTAATCTTACAATATAAAACCCCTAGAGACAACTAATGTTGTGATTTGACACTATTATACATAACAGAATTGAAAACTGAATTTAAAAAATAGTTACAATACTTTTCACCACTCTGAAGTATTACATAGTTTACATTACAAAATTTACACAAAAGTAGAGTTAAAAAAGTCAGCAAAGGAATTTATCATTTATTTTAATAACCACACACAGACATACAAGCAACATATTTCATTACAGTAACCAGACATGCTCTGCTACACAAAGGAAACTACATTTTCCCCACTCAAATGTGACACTTGTGGTAAACATTTCCTTGTAAGCACAAGCCCCAAAATGTTATGGAGAAATAAATAGCTATTATGAACATAAGCAAGACAGTGGTTTATCCAAAACAGTTCAAGTCATTATAATATTTTGGTAGCTCTTTAAAAAACAAAGTGCTCTCTCCTTTTGTTTGCCTGATGATCATTTAAAAATAATGTAATTAGGAAAGACAATTTAGAGGGTTTAAAAAAAATACAGTATTGTCTTACAGTAAAAGAACAAAGCAAGAAAACTCGATCAATTCACTGTTTCCGATAACTCAATATGCAAATATTTTTCTTACTTTGAACTTTTTAGACTATTTTTCATTAAGAATGAATCTGTCCATTTGCTATAGAGGAATCTGTGAGGGGCGTCAACTGAATTTTCTGACATTTTCAGGACAAAATATTTGATTAATCAGTTAACTGAGAAAATATTCATTATTTCAATCTACCATATTAATTGCTATTTGTTGCCCTACATTAGTCCAAAATTATTTTATGGGTAATTAACAGATTAGAATCTATGAATCTGTCCTAAAATACACAACATTAGCTCCTCTCTAAACGAGCAGTAGCTCTTCAACATGTTCAAACTCTTGCTTTATTGTCATTTACTTTGATCACGGATGATGAATTATTATAGCGACACACAAGCAGACAAATGATGACTTCTGCAAGTGGGGACATCGAGTATCATCAAGTGCTCACATCATTACAGTATTTCAGGAATTTCAACACCGAATTCAAAAGTGAACTAGCACCTATGAAACGCAAAGTTGAAACACCTGTGTTGAAATAAATAGTCTAAAAGACTGATCCTGACATTTCTAATTCTAACTCTTAATAAGAACAACAATAATAATAAAAACTTTAATAAAAGTACCTCTTCTGTAAGAATGAAAACTCAGGACATGCAACCCAGTGCACTCCAGAGGAAGGCAAACTAATAGTAACTGCTGTCATCAAACCTCCCTCTACTATAAATCTTTCTCAATTTTCTTATTTTCGCATTTCACAGTAGCGTGGGGCCCTTCGTGGTGTAGTTCATGGTTGGGAAGTGCCTGCTGTCTGCATCCCAGTGGCTGAGAGGCTGGTGAGAGGCAGACGGGAGGCTGGGGTTCCAGTGGTTAATGTAGCTGGCCATGAGCAGAGTCAGCTCCAGTATCTGACATGAGAGTGAAAACAGATTTTAACAGCCTAAAGACAATGATATTAAAGAGCTTTATGTGATTCTAGCGAGCTGCAGGCCCAGAAATTTTAAGAAAGCCAATTGAATATTTTTACCATAATTAGGTAAATGCAAACTGACCACATGTTAAAGCTCCATAA
The DNA here is from genome assembly GCA_015108175.1 of Pelvicachromis taeniatus. Taxonomy (NCBI): domain Eukaryota; kingdom Metazoa; phylum Chordata; class Actinopteri; order Cichliformes; family Cichlidae; genus Pelvicachromis; species Pelvicachromis taeniatus. The sequence continues at coordinate 33,498 of VURO01018272.1, forward strand.
AAATAAGAGCAACTTTTGTCATTCTATTGTGTAAACAAGTGAAAATGAATACGTTGGAGTACTTTTTCAGTACTTCACCTGCACTAAATTTGTTGCTGTGCCAGGTGCTGATTCTCACAGATCAGATTCAAAGCAGTCATTATTCTATTTTAACCCACTTTGACTCTTACAGTCAGACCTCTTCACATTGGTAACACCCTAAGAAACTCCTGTGATTTATGCACATGTATGTATGCTGTTGTTCTTCTCCCCACTTTTACCTGTAGACACAAGTGCGAGTTTGATGTTTGTATGGCTTTGTTGTTGACTTCTTCTCCTTAAATCACTTTTGCATTAAGCAACGTTGGGAAAAAAAATCAATATATCATTACAATGATGAAAGCAGGAAGTATACCTTAGGTTTAGGCATTGCAAAGACCAGCTTCTCCACGCTCTTCTTCCCGGCTCCTGCCTCCCTCTGTTGGCTTGTGACCACCATGAAATCATCACGACAACCACCAAAGGTAATCACAGACTGGTACGAGTATGTGACCAGAGTGTGCTGAAAAATAAGAGCGTTGCCAGTGTGAAATCTGCAGTGAAGTGGATATAAACAGAATTCATGTTCAGATTTTATTGCTGACCCCGTTATAGAGTATGGAATTCATTTAGCAAATCATTTTGGTTTGTGCTTCCTTTTGAGGAGTAAATTGAGTGTGAAGATATGTGACATAATTTCCAACAACTTTTTCTGATTTTCACTTTGTTTTCCTCCATTTCTTTCTGAAGGCACATGAGCAATGCTGCACGCCAGACCAAGAATGAAATGGGCTGCAGAAAATTACAGAGCTCACGTTAACATAGTTTACATGTTGGAACTGCTGTGTGTCGGGGTAAAGTATGTCAATTCAGAGGCTGGCTATTTTATTTTCTTTGGGATTTCTGGTGTTCGAAACACCACAGAACAAAAATCATTCCAGACCAATGGGTCAAGAAAGCTTTGCAGCTGTGTCCTATCCATCTGCTGCAGCAGTTAAAAGCTATCTCTAGATGCAACAGCTATAAAGTCAAGCCAGAAATTCAATAACAGAACGGACTAAATTCTAAATTGTTCTGGCAGCAGATTTTATTCTGACAACGCATGACAGGATGGTCTGCTCAGCTTGAAACTCACCATTGTGTAGTTCAGCACACACAATCCATCCTCATTGACTGCCAGCCACACCTGGCTCTGCTCAATAGGAGAGGGGGGTACAGGCTGTGGACAGGGGAAACAAAGAAGGGTCGTTTTACAGATGTTATACAGCTTCGTCTCCAGGGCTTCTTTATGGTCTGAAACAGGTTTGGGCTTGAAAGCTTAGTTCAAGGTTTTGGTATGGTTCACTCAAAATGATCTAAGTATGCTTTTTGGTTTTGATGAAGAATCACATCAAGACTGACATTTAAAGATTGATTAGACAAACAGGAGACTATAAAGTTTCACACAGAATAACATTAGTCTCAAAACAACACAAGAGAAGTAACTTTTCTTTGTTACCTTGGCACTGAAGAGCTTGGCTCCAAACAATGGCCATTTCCGAGCCACAGTTAGGTATATTCTTACACACTCGGATGCACTGCACCCACGCAGCATTGACCACTTAGTGGCGAGACGCTCGGTAAGGTCTCTGAGAGGTTAAAAGAAACAGTGGTGGGTTTAAATATGGTAGGGTAACAAAGCTTTATGGGGACAGAAGTTCTCAGATCAGGTTCTAGATTAAGAAATTGTGGAATGGCATATTTATTTGTTCTTTTCTTTACTTGAGCTGCTCTGAGCTGCAGTCCTGTTTGTAGCGTTTGGGGTAGAAGCGTTCTAAGGCTTGAAGGAGAATTATTTGAGATTTAGGCTGAGAAGAGCTAGTGGGAGAGGAGGCACCGGGTCTATCCAAATCACCATGTTCAACCTGTAGGACAAAAAAAAAAAACACCAAAAGAAAACAGAAGGTTAGAAGACAAAGAGGCTTTTGAAATCACACATTTCAGCACTGTAGATAAAAGAATAGCATTTTTTCTTCCAAAAAAAATCTTGTTGTTACAGACCTGGGCCAAGAGGGCAGCCACTTCAAGAGCCAGCTCTTTGTTCACAGGAAAGTTGCCTTGCTGAACTTCATCATTCACCTGGTATGCCAGCAGGAGGCGCTCTCGCTCCATTTCTCCCTTTACTTGAGATCTGAAATACAGCCTGCACACATGAAGAGGTATTGTTATTAAGGCCGCTTTCCTGGGAGAAACGGAAAATTGAGATATAACATCAGCATATCTCACTTTGCAGTCTATAGCATTTTAAAACAACCATATTTTTGGAATAAATCTCTATGACTATAGAGTAAAAGTACACTGTTTCTGTATACTGTTAAGCCCCGTTTGGGTCCTACAAAATTGAGATATGAACACAGAAGTCATACCTGTTCTTGTATGTTAGCCGGACAATCCGTGTCCCTTCATTTTTCCCAGGATGCAGCTCCTTTAGAGCCTGTTCCCATTTGGAAATAACATCACAGATCTGGGAAAGCCAAAAGTTAGTCTCAAGTCAAACAAGCACACATTTTTTCACTCATGTTACAGTGAGCTGGTGGTCTAGAGACTCTGATTTGTACACAAACTGTTATATACAGTACACTGTATGAGACAGACAGACCTGTACTTTTGTGGAATGTTGGACTATTTTAATAACAATAATTTTAAAAATCCAGAGGCACTACTTTAAATATGAGTGAGTAGAATTACAATTAAAAGAAAGGCTATCATATGCTAGACCATACCATCATTTGTCAAAAAATGTTTAGACAGTGTAAATTTGCCAAAAAATAATCCCACCACTCACTACTGATCCTCTAACTTATTAGAAAATTTGAGACAGATGATCTACTTACAAACAACAGAGCCAAAAAATCATCAGTGATTTCTGTATAGCAGCTTTCTCCCATCTACTAATGCTCAGTGACCCACAGCCCTACCTTGGCAGATGGCTGCAGGCAGTGCTCCAGGTCTTTGCCAGATGGATCATCAGTGAAGAGGGCGAATCCAGTTAGCTGTGGTTTCCTCATGCTAATCCTCTGGTTCAGCGTGTTGAGGAACTCCTCCACTGTAGTGGATCCATCAAATCCCACTACCTACAGTAGAAAACAAAGGACACAGCTGGCACTGAGTTTCAGATTCTGCAGTGGTTGCAGGAGTTTGTAGTTCCACTGGCAGTCAAAAAACTACAACAGCAGATTAGAAATGTAACAGAAATAAGAGAGAGGTTCATTTTCCAAAAATGACATATACAAAGTAGAGGTGGGGAGGTATAGATGCGGACTAAAATACATACAACTAAAAGAAAACCTAAAGGAAATTTTCACGAAGAAGGTATTATTTGCTTCTCGAAACAGGAGTGTAGTCATTACAACACCTGTGCTACCTACCTGGTAAGCTATGCATTACCTGGTAGGTGTTATTCATGAAATGAACTGGGATGCTGAAAGGAAGTGAATGGTGGTAGGGGTTCCGCAGCAGGATGGAAACTATCTCCATACGTGAAGGTTTAGCCTCCCGCTCTCCGTTCTGCAGAGTTCGCTCCAAAGATCTCTGACAATAAACTGCATATTTCCCCACCTCACTCCTGTATGTGGTGGAAAAAAAGGATCGACAATTGCAAACATGAAAGGTTTTATTTACTGGGAGTTTTTCTGCTATATTTTAAGGGGTGGGTTAAGTTAGCTCACCTTGGGTTAGCATTGCGTTGCAGGTACTGTCTCAGGTACCACAGAAAATGTTGCTGAGGGAGGAACAGAGCCACACACAAAGACAACAGCTGCCAGCACTGCAGTGAGATAGAAAAAGAAGACATATTTTATCTAACCCATTTTATCTAACTGCAATTTGATGAATAATGGGTAAGGTGTTTGTTTTTAAAGAGGATGTGAAATTAAATAATTTAAATTAAAAAAATGTACATTTAAAAATTAATGTCTGAGCTCTTTAAACATGGCTCCTGGCTCTTTACTGTGGGTTGACCTGTGTGAGAGAGTAGTTGTGTGGCGTCCGACAGTTGGTCTGTTTGATGAGCTGACAGTAAATTTCATTCTGCAGCTCCGGGTGGTTCAGGCACACTTGCAAAGCATTCTGGGCCAGCGAGGTGTGGTAATCAATAGATGGAGACTCAACCAGCACATTGATGAAGAGCTGACAGGACTGCAAAATGTCAAAGAAACAAAATGTTTAATGGCATTGAGCTACCAGCAGGTGGAGGCAAACACAAACCAAGAAACCTGAATACACTGTAAGGGGCACATTTGGAAAACAACTTAAAAGAGTTAAATTAATACAGCATTGGGTGATCATAACACTCAGGTGAGATGAAAACAACAAAATATATTACAGCATGAGGTCAAGACGAGCCCCAGTGTAAGAGAAAAAAAGGGGGAACGTCATTACTTTGTTCTCGTTCAGTGTGACAGCTGAAGACAAAGAAGCCATTTAACAGGTTTAATCAGTCTTGTCAGTCTCATTAATACTTCAAAGACATGAAGTAGGGCATAGACTTGAAAAGCATGCAACGTCCTTTCATTCGGTTTCATTGTGTGTGTTTGGAACAATTTTTAAGGCTGGATGGTCAGAGAGAGCCGATCTATTCAGCCATCAATCCTAATGTAGTTGGTGGGGCTGTGAAGCATAAATTGTAAGGAAGGACCTTCTGGTTGATGAGAGAGGAAAAGAATCTGCCATCTCTCTACAAGGTCCTTGTTCTGCTCTGATCCCATTTCTTCTTCCCCATCGGGTAGTTTCCATATCCATTGCTGTCACTTTGTGAAGGCCTTGACCTCCCATGTCTCCTCTTAAAAGAGGGCTACCTTCACACTGGCTCTAAACCGCAGGAACAGTTAGCTTCAATGAAAGCATATAATCAAGGCTATTATCTCTCTTCAACACTTTTGATGAGCTGGGCCCCTCGGTCTTCAGCCTTTGATCTGGTTTAGTGGCAGGGAGGGTGTGGGGGTGTGGGGTGGGGACGGCTGCAGAGCTCATCCATGAGTACAAGGGGTTAAAGAGGGGGACAAACTGGAGTGGGATGGATGATGTCTTGAACAGATCCTCACAGTGAGAGGGAGATAGAAAAAGGGGAAAGGGTTTCCGAGAAAGGGATAAAAGGGAAAAGAATAATCAAAAGTAAGTGGGATGGAACAAAAGAAAGAGAAGGGTTAGAGGTGGGCACACTGACCTTGAAAAGCTTGAGAGCCTCTGTCTGCAGAGCTTCAGAGGGCAGCGTGGTGAGAGGCGAGCGCAGACCCTCCTTACAGAAGCTCAAGGCCTCACGCTTCCACAACACAGACTCTGGGAAAAGACGGTGAAGGACACACGTATATAAAAAGACACATACACAAATATAAACACGAGTACACACAGACAAATAAAGATTGAGTTTCAAAGTTTTAATGACTCAACAGCTGACAAAAAATTCACATACAGTGCTCCAGTCTCAAACAGTGTCTGCAATGTGGATCAAAATAACATGCAGCATGCTACTGTGCGGATTTATACCTACTTATAGATATTATAAGCCAGGGGTGTCAAACATAAGGCCTGGGGGCCAGAATTGGCCTGGCAAAGACACCAAACTGGCCCAATGTGTCATGGTGCTGGGTCGGTGACCTAGCGTTTTGAGATATTATTATTTATGTGCTGTTTCATGTCCCTTGCCCTCATGTTTCTCTGTGCTTCCTCTGTTCTGTGTTCAGTTATCCCTACCTTTGTGTTCCCTCTGTAGTCAGGTCTATGTGTTAAGCCTGTGTCTCTGCGTCTGTGTCTTTGCTGGTGTTTTGTGCTTTCTGTTTTACTTTGAAGGTCTTTGTCTCATGTCAGTGTTTTTAGTTTTGCTTCCCTGGTCTCATTAGCCCTGATTGCTCTCAGCTGTGTTACCCTTCTGCCTCTACGTCTGCATTTTGGGTCCTTTTCCTGCCTGCCTGCACACAGCCATTACACACTGGATGGCTTTGGAAAACATGAACTGCATTTTCAAGTTTTATAGCTTTTCATAATGAAAAAGTCCTGCATTATGGCTATTCATACTATATCAAAGTAATTAACCAATAAACAAAAAACTGTATGGTAAATGTTCCTGGTTTTATCTACCATAGAAGTGTCTTTTTGTCAATAAACAAAAAAACAAACAAACTCTGCTGTATAATTAAAAGACAATTTGGCCAATGGGTTACCAGAACAATGTTTGTAAGTTTACAAATTTATTTCTTATAATTTAAGCCCAAAGAGCTATACTGAGAGACTTCTTTTATGCTTCAGCAGCATTTTTTATCATTAGAAAAATTAAAATACATTACTGAAATTAACTTATATTAAGATATCTCTGGGATTAAATGTGTAATTAAACTTCTTTACACTGACAGAACTGGAGGATTTCACTGGTCTGGCCAGTTTATGATAAAGAAATCGCTGTATGTGGCCCTGAATTACAAAAGGAGTTTGACACCCCTGGTCTTAGACCTTTAGTAGATGTATCCACTTTATTTGTCCTTACAAAGATCAGAAAATAGTAAAGATTTTGAAATTTGCATACATGGTCCCAGGTAGGTGGGGGAATCGAACTCAACATGACATTCTTACTGTGAAGCAACAAGTGCTAATCACTGCGCCATCATGCAGTGATTAAATCTAATAAATTAAATCACGTCACCTGATTGGCAGCCTATATAACCTGGCTTCCTTTCAAGATGGTTCTCTCTATTCCTTGAAGGCTGCTGCCTTTGAGGCATCCAAGATAATTTTCATTTACTTTGGTTTGATTGTATAATAGTTCTCCCTAGTTTAAGCCACATACAGTTTATAGGTTAGTGTATTTTTTATTCACCTTTTATCAGAGTATGATAATAAATTTGCTTAATGAAAATTGTTAGTGTGTTACTCTCTCTTCTTTTGATGTCCTTGAGTGAGGAAGCCCTAACAAGTGGGGGCTTGTCCAGGATAACTTAAAAACTTTTGTAAAAAAGTAACCCTTGTTTTGGGTTAATAAAACACTATCTTACAAGCTAAAGAGAGTGACTATGTGATAATAACACCTTGTTGTTTTCCTGTTAATTCTCTACTGTCACTAATTAAAGTCAAATAACAACATCAGAAAAACCATCAGGAAGGTTTGGATATGATTGATCTATTTTTGTTGTGAAATATGGATTTCTTACCAGGGTCTCCATCTGCATCAAGCAGTTTACCAATGAGCTGCTCATACTCTGTGCCTACTTTGAAGGCTGCATTGCTACCAGCTGCCACAGTCAGGTGATACAACCATGTATCCTATGTAAAATAAAACATACTAATTAATATGAAAACACAATTTTATTTGTAATGAATAACAACTTGTTAACATATTTACTGTTGGACTACCTTCTCCTGTTTGGTGCCAATGAGCAGATATGTAGGACTCTGGTCTCTCGGTTGAACCACTAAGGTGTAGTGGGAGGAGAGAAAACCTCGAGTGCCTGCCTCATAGTCCTCGTCTGAATCGCACGAGCGATCTACTTCCTGAACTGATGCATCCCGCATTTGCAGCTGACCCAGAGGAAGCTGAAAAAGAGAATGAGAAATCAGCATCAGCTAGGGAGCACTGAAATAAGTCTTGTCAATGTAAGGAGTAGAGAGAGATTTGTTTAATAGACCTTGTCCTCCTGGTTGCGATAGTAGTAGAAAACTTTTCCAACCAAAGAACACCACACTAGTTTTGAGTGGCCATGTTTGACCTGAAAGGACAGGACAAAAAATATGAGGAAAGTTTCATGACAAATCCAAAGTTACCAGGAAGTTACTCACTACAATCGATATATGATATTAAAAAGCTTGTGAATTTTTGAAACTCCAGACATAGACTGAAATATGATAATTAGGAAATTTCTGCTTCTGGCCATCTGCTGAGAAGCCAGTGTGAAAATCACTTAAGAAGTAAAGCGCCAACTAATTCCTGCCAAAAGAAAACAGTCCATCCATATACACAACTCCCCTGCTGCATTCATTCAGTGTCATATTAAATAGTGATGCAGCTAAATATTATAATCACATGTTATTTTCCAGAGAAGGGCTTCTTTCAAAGGGCCTCTTGTGTCTGAATTGAGAAATGATGTCACTGGAGGATGCCTTCCAGACAAAGCCAGCTGTGCTTCCCTCAGAAGGGGGTTATCTGGGTTAACTAAGCTCTGAGAGGCAGAACATCCCCTGCCTTATCTGTTATCATGTCGCAACAGATCAAAGCCAACTCACAGGAAGGGAGTATGGTGTTGGTGAGAGAACAAGAGCTCCATCATCTTAGCTTGGGGTTGTCAGTCATCTGCCAGTAACTCATCACACACACACACACACACACGTCAGATGTTTAAGTGTTTTAATTTTAGCAAAACAAGCAGGCCTCAGTTAAGAAAAGGCAGGGGGAGACTAGAGGAAGGTGGAGGGAAAGCGGAAAGAAGCTCTGTAGTGTTCTAACAGCTGTAACCTTGTGGTGTTGTCCCAACATGAAGTTCTTTTAAAAATCTGCTTTAAGAGTGCTCTATTCGATCCTCACTTAATGAGTGCCCACTGTATTATGGACTATATCTGTAATGATTTCTGGAATTGTCTTTAAAGCACTAAAAGCTTCTAAAAGCCTATAAAAATATATTTTTGAGTGTTCTACAACTAACCCAACAAGCTGAACTTTTAATATCATATCGAAATGCTTTCTTTCTGAGATGACAGGTTGACAAGATTGTTAAAGTCGTGATAGTCAGTGTGATCTTGGATGTAACTTTCAGCACTGCACAAATCTGAATGCACTCTCACCAAGAGGCCCACATATGATCACTGTGGAGTCGCTCATCCATCTTTATATTTTGCTTGGTTCACTAGAGAAACACCAATAACATGATGCCCTTTTATCTCACTGATATGTAATAATATGACATTTGTCTATGCTGCATTTTTTTGTTATCCAACCCTGAAAACAGATCACACTGATCACACTGTTTAAAGGTACAAGTACATTAGGGTTTTTTTGCCTTCCTGCTGTGTCTCCCAGCTACTTCATTCATTTTTTAAATTAAATAATGTTTAAGTAATGAGTTCAGACCTTCGTGAGCCAACCTCTCACAGAGGGCTTTGCAGTCGTCTCCACGGTAAGCGGGCTACTGGCCTGGACTTTGAGTATATTCTGCAGAACCCTGATCCACTCCTCCAGGATGTTGGGTGAATCCGCGGTCAGATAGAATGTCTTCTTCTCTGTAATCAGCTGATTAGATGAAAAGGAGAAATATGGGAAAAATGCTAAGCCAGGCCAACTGAGACAGCAGCATCACGTCAGAAGAGATCAGAATCAGCTTCTGAAGAGCCATGAAAACATTCCAGTCCGATGCTATACCTGATGTCATCTCAGGCCGCTTCTGTGGTATGCAGCAGTGAAGCTCTGTTGTTATTTAGTGCTATATTAAGCACGCTGAGAGCGTGAATGAGCATCCTACTGCAAACTCCGTCTTTATTTTTCCTAAAGTTTTAAAACTGTGGATTCTAACCAATAATTTAAATGCTTTGAGTAGTAGTGCCAATTATGGGTATCCTATGTTTGGGATCTCTTACAGAAAACAGTGTGTTTTCACTCACTTGAAATGTCTGCGCTCCTTCTCCACGTACTATGCAGCAGGAAGAGTTTAGCTCAATCTGACCCTGAGGTTTCCTGATCACGTCACTCTGAAAACACACACGCAAAAACATCACAACTTCTGACCAAGATGATCCAAACACACAACAAAAAAAAAAAAGGACTGCAGTGACCACGAATGAAGATTTTTGTTAAATTTAGATTTAAAAGTTGTAAATATTGCACGACTTTACTGCAGCCATCCTGCAATTAAACACACCAATCTCAGAAATATTTCTACAATGTTTTCCATGCAGGCTGAAAAACCTTAGAAGGAAGCAGACAGGCATGCTCAAAGCGAGACACACTCACAGGAGATTTGTAGTACAGGATCTCTCCATTCCTCAGGATGAACCAGCGGCGTTTCCAGGCTTTCACCTGACTGCCCATCTTCAGCAGATATCCAGACTTCTCTAGCATCTCCTACAGACATAATCAGCACAGGTAGATTTATATTTAATAACTGTGACTGAATAATCGCTGGTATTTTAGTGATTATCTTGATTAAAGAGTTTAAAGTGGAGGTGCCTCGACTCACAGGCCCAGTGCTCTCACAAGAGTAGGATGAGGTCCGCTGGACTTTATGTTCAGGTTCAGAGTAGTCACTGTCTAAGGAGTAGGCATCAGGAGGAATGGCATAATCACTCTCTGAACTGATGGAAGACATGGACACACCTGGCGTACCAGAGAATCACGGGGAAAACAGAAGAAGGCAAAGGAACTTAAGTGTTGGTAAAGGCAGACATTGCAGTTAAATATTCATATTTTCCAGTATCATTCTAGTCAGTGGAAAAACACATTTCTGTTCATTTTCTATGGGTATTTCCAGAAATACATGAAAATGTATTATGCACTGCACTGTAATCTATAACAATCACCTCTCTTGACAGCTCTTGGGCTGCCAGGGACGCTGCCCTTCCTATCAGGGCTCAGAATGGAGGTCCGCACACTGGCCAGAGAGCTGCTATCGTCCTCCGACCCAGAGTCATCATCTGGCAGAGGCACACTGCTGATCTGAGAGGCTTTCTACAACACATACAAAAATTAACGCAGGTGAAAGATGGTGTTGTGCAACACACAGTGCGTTATGCTGTATATTAACCCAAACCGGACAAAGTTAAGCAAATGTGAAAATGCAAAGAAAATTTCACTCACCCCTTTCAGTGTGGTGTATACTGGTACACTTATATTCTTATAGATCAGCTGGGTGAACGGGCCTGCCGCTGGATACTGGGGTAAGTTGGACCCTGCAGCGTACACATGCATTAAAGGAAACAAAACATTTTAGCACTGTTCCAGTCATTGACTATGTTAGAGACATGGCCAATATGATGTCATCCATTAGTCAACAAAGTCGGTATGAGCATTTAGCCACTGCTGCCTATTTGTTTCAAAACTGAATGCGACAAGGCAAAATCAAACCCAAGAGACACTACACCCATGTGGTAGCCATAACCTAAAATATAAACTGCTTCACCATCCTTTTTAATTCCAATCGGACATAATTTAAAAAAAGGTAAATGGACTGGTTCCTATATAGCACTTTTCTACTCTGAGCCCTTTACACAACTGGCATTGTGCACACAAGCACTTATTTCTATGCTCCTTCTATGCAAGTGCTTTCTATTTAACATTCACATGCATTCATACTTCGATGGATGCATTGGAGAGCAACTTGGGGTTTGTATCTTTCCCAACAATATATGGCTTGCAGACTGAAGCAAACAGGGACCGAACCACTAACCTTCTGATTAATATGTGACCTGCTCCACCTCCTATCATGCTGTATTCAATTAGACACACTAGTAAATGAAACAATAACCCTGGATTCAGAAGGCTGAGTGGTTGTTTCAGAGGCTTTGTTTAAGCTTCTGATCAGAGGTGTTGCCTCCCTCTGGTTATTAGAGTTTTAGGGCACTTTTCAGATGATAAACAGCCTAAATCCAGCGGCACTTTTAGGAAGAGGTCACCAAAGTGGGTTAAAGTGGGTTGGAATGATACGGAAAGACATTCTGGTACCTTCAGTTAATGAGTAATGTATTGGTGGTTTAAGTTAGTTTAATAAAAAAGTGCGGTGCAGTGCAAGTTAATTTTTCATGTGTTGCAAATTGGTGGTCATTTTAGCTGATGCCACAGAGACGGTTACATGACTACATGATTCCGCCTGCACACATTTATGACACGTGAACAGTTTCCATGCTGCTGTCTGCTAGCTAAGGGTGCAGTGTCTTTATTTTCCAGGAAGAAAAAGAAACATTAGTTGTGTGATAGTTTTACTTTCTGAAATCAAGGAAGATGTATATTTAAAAAAAAGAAAACAGGAGAGGAATTTAGGATATTCTTTTAAAAAAGTAAGAACTACTCAGCAAGTAACATTATGTAATCTGGAAATTTAAAGCTTATATCCAAGCGGCCAAAAATTGATTATGTGACGTGGGTGTATGGGTTGTAAAAGATAGTTGTCTAAATCCACAAAGAGCAGAAAACATCCTCAGAACAAGCAGGAGCACAGGTCAGCCAATCACAGCCTGTCTACAAAGGAAATCTGCCAGTGCTCACAACAGAAATGATTATGTTATTTATTTCTAAGTGACAAGGTTTCTGTCACAAACAGAAACATTTTGCACATTAATATAATATAAATCTCAGTATTTCAGGGTTGCTCTGTTTTCTGTCACAAGAAAATTGAAAATGAACAATTACGAGTTGATTAATTAATAAAGTGCATTAAATAAACTGATATTATAATACAGTAAACAGTAATGAGGACAGTGAGTTAGGCAAAAGGAAAACACAGTAGTATTAAAAGAGTTTCCAAAATTTTCCAGCTACAATCAAAATTGAAATTAGCCACATTAGCCATTACACAGCCATTACTTGTCTTCCAATTGTTCTGAGTTTATTCATATTTTTTTAAGAAAAGTGCATGAAGACACTCTTGTAGCCAATAAATAATTTGGTGTATTTGTCTCTGCTGAAATATTTTAGACAACTCCTAGCAGAAGCAGCGTTAGCTTGGTAATGAACAAACAATGCTGTTGTCCGAGCCATGTACACGCCTGCATGTAACCAGAGCCCAACATTTTTTTTTTCACATTTTATAAAAGCTAACTCACGCGATAGATAGATTCCTTGTGAAGAGAAAAAAAAAATCACCATTATTTAAGAACTCAATACACATCCTTTGCCTCTCCCAGTAAACAAGACAGCAAATGAACTGCAGCTTCTATGGTTGAAAGATGTCAATGTTGTGTTCTGGAAAGCATACAGACCTATTCAAAATTCAACCAGAATCCATCTATTGCCCTTAACCAGGATTTTTAGCAAATCTAATCAAACACATCAATCACTGTCAAGATTTTGATCATTATATGCATTTTAACTTTGTTTCATTTCACACTAAAAAAAAAAATTTTATGCACCAATTACCATTTTTACAAGGTAAAAGTACTCTACTAAAAAGTAAGACAAGTCAGGACACATCAATGTTTACATATTTTTGTATCCACTGATAAGAAAGTTTTTAATTTTCTACATATAAAACAAAGTTTAAAAAAAAAAACTTTGCATGGTTTACTTTGGTAGATACCTGAATTTGCCTGTCACATGAGAGAAAAACATGCCTGGAAGCTGAAAAAGCTGAGCAAGCTACAACTTAATCCATAACAGTGATTTGGCAGTCAGATGCATGTTAATAGCAGTTACAAATTTCAATAGTCCAAGTGCTGTCAAACTTTAGTGCCTGCATCCTGACAGAATGGATGATGTTGGAGCAGAAAACACAGCAGTAATTACACCCAAACCAAGTCCTTTCATCACAGCTGATTAAAAAGCAGCCTCTATATATGCCCCCCCTCCAAGGCTCTAAATAAAGAGAAGGCAGGGTGGGGGCACTCCTCCTGAAGATCAGCCCACACCTGCGCAGGTGTGCGCAGGTGTGCGCAGCCTCGGGCCGAAGGAAGTGACATCAAAAGCAGCAATGACAGATCCAAACAGACCCTGCTCAACCCACACATCAGCTTAAGCATCAGCTGAATGACATGCCTCTTCACAGTACTGACTCACTTCCCACAACAAGCACCACCACCACCCAAGCTGAAGACACACATGCAGAACAATGAGCACAAACCCAGTGTTATAGAGGAGAAAATCTTTTTTTCTGGCTTCATGATTACAGACTTTAATTCCTTGTTGTAGTATAAGTGTTTGTTGACTGAGTGGATGACTAGCTTCTTGCTTCTGGGTGCAAGGGACTTACCCCGTCCAGGGCTCCTGCCTCCAAAACTGGCCTCTGACACCCTCATTCCTGACTTAGCCACAGCGTAGATCCGACTCTCCTGCAGAAAGCAACACAGTCAGAAAAATTCATGATTATTCAACTTAAACATGACTACCACCCTCAGAGAGACAGACAGGCATTTTGGCACTTGGTAAATCTTTGAGGAAACAGCTTGGCATACTGCAAAACATTAAGAAATTTAAAGTAATGCATGCATTAAAAAACAAACAACAAAAAACAAGAAGCATTCTTATGCTGCATCTTTAATACTTGTTTCTCATACCCATGAAGGGAATCGATGTAAAGGCGGTGTTGGCGGTTTGAGAACTTCTGGATCTAATCGCTCTAACTCTTCTGCAAGCCCCACGAATGAAACCCCATCCCGGGACAGCTCGTCTGACGCTGGGCCCTCCACTACTCCATCCATGCTGTCTGGGAACCCATCATCAATGTCTGTCTCTTCCACAACCTGAGAGAAAGGTGAAGAGATGGTGCCTGCACTCTTTAGAGTGGAGGAGGTGGAAGAAGGTGTCATAATGTCTATGTTAACATTGAGGTGGTGGAGTTTGTCAAGGCTGGGCTGAGGCTGGCTGTAGTGCTTCTTGACCAGCTGGATGCTGTCTCTGGGGGTGAGGGGAGTCCGTACCTTAGGTAACGTCATGCTGGTGCCTGACTGGTTACCCAGAGGCTGGTGAGGTTTGGGAAAGGGATTGCTGGTGGAGGGGGAACGAGACAGCAGCACACTGCTGGGTGCTATTATAAAAGACGACTCTGGAGAGCTTGATCCATGTGCCATCTCATAGGCCGAGGATGAAGACGAAGAGGATGAGGACGAATGAAGGCACTGAGAGCGAAACTTGCTATTGAGCTCATCAGATGAGTTGTCTCTGTCAGAGGACCCTGTCTGGCCCTCTGGAAGCTCTGCTGCATTGATGGAAACAGAACTGTTGGGGCCCTCTCTGCTCCGACTCTGAGAGAGAACATCATGAGAGGCAAGGTCTCCGAGGCAAATCCCTTTACCGACTTGTTCAGGAGTCCTTTTCACATCTGGGGAAATAGAAGAGTGGGATTAAATCTGAGACAGCCTATTAAAGAAGCCGAGAATACTGATGAAATGGTTTATTACATTTGTTTATCACAGAATGCCACGATTCAAGGAGCTAGACTTTCTTGTTATTTATCAAAGTGGCCTTGAGCAATACTTCTCTGGGCTTTCTGATGGTGATTTAAAGGTTTTCTTGGGACACTGGATGCTTTTTCACTCATTATCATTCCAGTCCTGAAGAATGATTTATTGGCTTGTTAACTCACCTAGGGCCTATGAATCATTCAGGCATAAAAAAAGGCACCTAACAAAAGGTCTGAGCCAGTGTGTACCAACATAGAACAGATAACTTAGCAACAAACCAATTTCAAATTGTATCTTTAGCCAATTTGTTACTATCACCCACTCACAAAAACACATAATTTCCTCCAATTTCTTTAGCTGAGTCTATGAAATGCAAAAGATAACCCAGTTTGACAGGCATAAAATAGTATTTTTGCACCAACGAGGTCATTCCCAAACAGCCATTATCTGAAAACTGTAGATTTCAGCATCACGTGCAGTGTGTGATTAAAAGAAATGAAGAAAACAACCCTAACCCTTACCCTAAGAAGTGGCAGACCTAAACAAATGAGATGAGTAGTATTTGAAATGTGTGTCCTATGAAAGCGTATGTTATGGATTGGTCTTGTCAGACCATCATCATGTCAGCAACATCACTGAAGCGGTGTAGGATCCTGACAGAGAACAGAACAAAAGGCAACCAACATCCAAAGAAGAGCTTTGAATGTCCTTCATGAAACCTGGAGAACTATTCCTGAAGATAAAGAAATGACGGGTATCTCAAGACTTTTGCACAATATTTTAGGCATATTGTTTTACAATTACTTTTTAACTTTTGCCTTGTTATTTTTAGTTCACTTCAAGAATTTAAGTTTTATTGCACTAAGGACTAATAAGCAGGACAACATTTTGAAAACCCATTAGAATTTGTAATGGTTTGAAATCAGCCTCAAGTTTCCCCCCATTGTTACTGGTTCTAACTGGTCATGTGATCAGCCCAGCTTGCATTCCTTCCCCATCCCAGCATAATACAAATTAAGGGTAGCACACCTGCTGGTGGGGTCTTGATGTTTGAGCTGGCTCCACGGGAACCTGTCTGTCTCCAGCTGTCATCTTGGGCAGGTGGTGTGCCAGGGCAGCTTGGAGGAAACAGGGGGCTGTTGGGCACCAGGTGTGCATCCATTACCGGGGATGTGCCCGGGGATGCAGAGGATGTAGGTTTCTCTAAGAGGGCTAGAAAAGAAAGTCAACGACACTATATTTTGAGGTCTGAACTCTCAAGTGTTTCTCTACTTTGGCGTTTATAGTTTACTGCTGGTCCCTAAACACCTGCAGCAGTACTCACATTGCAGTTTGTCTTGCAGCAACATTATCTGTTCCGTCTGCTTCAGATTAGCCATTTTTAGCTGCTGGTTTTCTTGCTCCATCTGTAACTCAGCATATATGCAACATTAACCACAAGTCAGCATACTCTGTATCATCTATATACACTAGTTATTAGGGATGCATCCATACATGTCATACCTCCCTTAGCTTAAAGGTGACCCAGTCTTTAATCTTAGCGGCCTTCTCCTCAATGATTTTTGCCTCCTGGGCTCTGACTAAGATCTGTAAGCCAGAGAAAACAGGTTTTGTGGAATTTTTCAACATACATTTGATGAACATAAATGGACACTTCTGTTCTTTATCTGATGGCTCATACCTGTTTTTCCAGCTGCATCTCTAATCTCTTTATTACAGCATCTTTCTCTTGAACCTGATTTGTCAGCTCTTGATACTTTCTGTACAACGAGCTCTCTGATTCATTGGTTTGTATGTTTGCAGACTTCAGCTTCTCTTCCATGACATGGATCTGAAATACACAATTAGAGGAGTGAATGCACACGTAGGGCCAAAAGACAGCTCAAATTTACGTGCTTGTTTAATTTTGATGGGCACCAGACAAAGCCAAGAGAACAGTTTTCTAAGCTCTTAGGTATTTAGCGTTTTTTTTTTAAACAAGAAAAAAGAAACAGAAGTGGTACCATTAAATTACCGCTTGGGGAAAACACCTGGAGCAGCCAGTAATGACAGCAAATTAGCGCTTAAACCTGACACCAAAAGTGGCTGACTGTATGTGATGTCTATGAGGATTGTAGTCCTAAAACCACACAATCCTTTTAAGTCCCATTAAAGGCTTACAAAAACTGCGTCATGTCAGGCGGGATTTTCTTTTTCCTTTTTTTGTAATAATATGCTTACAAATACCATTCACCTGCTATAAATAGTTTTTTTTTAATTTTTTAGCTCTACTACTTCTTTTATCCTCCAATTGTTCAGTTTTCTCAAATTGATATGTTTTCAGATTGTAATCACCTTGTTAGAACAAAAGTACAGTTTTATGCCAGCCAAACTGTGTTTGGCATTTGTGATACATTTAACTAGTACAGTGAGTCAAGTATAAGCTGAAATGGTGCTCGTCTACCTGTTTTTCAGCATGCTCAGCCCGCTGGTCAGCCTCGGTCACTCTCTGCTCCAGCTCCTGCATCTGAAGCACAGACAAAAGAGGTTAAAATGGTTTCTGACGTGGTCCAGCTGTCTTTGTGTGCCAAGGAAGTGGGCTGAAGGTTTGGGGTGGTCAAGGGAAAATCCCAAGCTCTTACTAAGTTAAAGGCTGACTTCTTGCTCTCTGTGAATACTTATGTTTAATTTAAAGAATAAAAAACCCTCTACAGGTGCAGATGGTTTAACCTCTCCATAAAGGCCCTGTTATACAGATGTAACTCCAAGCTAGAAGTTTGCCTGGTATACAAACAAACACCTTCAAGAGTGTGCAAGAATAACACACTTAGTCCTTAATAATCAGTACTACCATCACTGGAAAGATATTTAAAAGATTTATGTGGTGGGACATTTTTAAACGGTGCAGCTGTGTTAGGAAAGCATTTTCATAGAGAGGACATTTAAGAATTAGTAACGGGATAGTGAAAGTGGCAGCGAAAGTAAGATAAAGGGTAATGAGGATTCAACATAGTCTGAGACGGCCTAATAATAAATTACACCTTGAGCAAAAAGACATAGGCATATTGCAGTCATAGCAGAGAGGCCCTCAGAGGAGGCTGAACATCTTTCACTCTACTACTTCTGGTCAAACACAAGTGTGATGGAATAATGCTAGGGTGTGTGCACAGGCTTGCGTCACCTTTTGTGCAAGCATGCGTGCTCAAGCTTTCAAAGGCAAACACTGTCCATCCTGCAAGTATGCGCACATCTGCAAGGACTGTCTCTCTTTCTCAAACACACACACATACAGAGAAGTGTTTGCACAGAATACACAGGACACCTTTTCTTATGAAGTCAGTGACCCTGCTGAAAGGAGAACAAACACACTAATGGATTCACTCTGCTTGAGAGTTGCATTTGAATTCCTCTTGAAATTTTTGTTGTCCATCTCTTTGTCTCTCTCAATCTTCCTTTATGCCTTCTCATCACCTCGACAAAGGCCCCCTGATTCCCAGAATCTAACATTCACAACATTTGAACACTTCCCTGAAGCCGGCTTAACACTCACTAAAGCCAGAGCACATCTGCAAGGGGATACGTGGGTGGAGACTGATGGTTAGTGGTTGGATGACTGCTCACCTCAAGGTCAAAAGCCTTCATCGTGAGTCAAGCCCAAACCGTACTTGTCTTTATTTAACAAAACGGAATCGGAAGAGGCAAAAAGGACTTTAGGTAATGGCAAAGAATGAAGAGGTCACAGTCTGGTTTTCACGGGTACAAAGAACCTTTGCAGGAACTCTACCATTGGAAACATTGTTTAAATAAGTTCTGGGAAAATGACACCTTTCTAAAAGGATAGGAACTTTGAATTGAATTGAATTGAAACGCTGCGGTTTATGCAGTTTGTCGACACTTCAACACAAGTTTCAGATTGTATTAATTATTTATGCTTCTTCTTCCAGCTGGTCAGTTTAGGGGTTACCACTGTAGATCACCTGCCTAAATCTCACACTATCCATACATACTCCTTCTGTCTCACTAACCATTTAAATGGCCATACATTCATGGATCATCCTGTCCTTTTGTTATTGTTTCCTCCAAATGTGTCTTCTCTCTATTCTTTGTCTTTAGCCAACAGTAGGACGGTTTCCAGCAAGCCCAAGAGGCGGCCATTGATAACCAATCTCATATGAAGTTCTTATTGATGATCTGCATATTTGATTTGAGAAAGATTTTATGCCAGATGCCCTTCCTCGAGCAACCCTTCCTATTTATCCAGGCTTCGGGCCAGCATTAGGAGTACACTGGCTTGTGCCTGAGGAAATGCCTCATCTCGTTTAGTGGACAGAAGGAGTTGGTTGGTTGATTGTGGGTCATGGGATTAAGGTAAGATCTAGCAAACACTCTTAATGTAAACCCTCCTGTGTGGTCTTTACAGAAAGTCATATTGTACACATAAGGCGCTAGAACTACGGTCATAAATTAATATGATCAAAGTAATATTGAGTGACAATGATAAATGAACAGGAATGCTCTTGAATACAGTTTTTAAACAGTCCGTGTTGTTGCAGCGATAAAAATAAACCGAGTGCTTGGATTGATTTGATTAGTCAGTCTATATAATCAAATGGGTATGCTGATGGCAACAAAATGACCTTAAGCCTTGAGATATGGATACAGACAGTGTAATCTGGAACTGTTATTTAAACTCTGGTTGTTTAAGCTCTGTTCAGTCCAACTGAGGCCTTAGTTGCTTAACAGGAGTGACACAACTATATTGGCTCTTCTGAATCGGCCAGTACACAATGCAACACATTACCTTCTGCTGCTGAGAATTCTTAAAATGGATAAGCTGGAAATTTAAATTTTGCAGCTGTGTACTAGTTGTTTCTCTAAAGTTATTCTTTAGAGACTCAAGTACTGCCTGAGTGGCTAAGAATATGCCCCCAGACTTCCAGTATGGTCAAAAACATTATGTATTAAAAACACATCAATGGGCCACACTGTTGCACTGGGTAGTTTTTTTGGGGAGTCAGGCACACATACATGTCTTACTGCCATAAATACTCAATAGGGTAGCCAATCCATGACTGAAAATAGTCTCCAACAAATGCACTTCCCATTTCTGTAACGTAAACCCAGCTGTTTAACTCTTTTTAAAGGATTTGCTGATAATAATGTTACCAGATTCATCCTTCAGTGTGTGTCTCACACACTTGCAGGCAAAACCTTTTAGGTAATTTTGTTTTAGGTTTATATTGACTTTTGAATGGTATTTTGTAGGGAGGCAGGGCACTGTCTGTCTTTGTTTTATCTTCACCACTCTGATATTGGTCCCCCATGAATTTCCATGAGGGATCAATAACAGAGTGGTTGAGATAAAACAAAAGCAAGCAAGAGACAGCAGATCATCCATTTCCCAGGCAGCTAACAGATATGTCACAACTAAAGAGCTGTTTGCTTTTGCTGCAAAAACCAAGTGACAGAAATCTGACCCCACAGATTGTATTTCAAGTCAGCTGGCTTGATTATCTAAATCAGAGTTTCTCCTCCATCCCCAACCGAGATCCCCCCACCACCAAAATCATTTTCATTCTGTTGCTTTAAAACATTTGCAGTCATGTCAGTAAGATAGATTTATTGGGCTCTACACTCAAAAACTGCAAGAGACTCAGCAAAACAAACTCAACACATCACCCCTCCACCACCGTGCTTGACAGCTGGCATGAGATGTCTCTGCTGATATGCTGTGTTTATGGTGCTGCACATTATGACTAAATATTTCCATGGTCTTGGAGATGAATGGAGTAAAGATACATTTAATTTTTCATAGGATCAGATGAAGCCCTGTGAAAATGTTTTTTACATGACTGTATTCAGGATCCCAAAATTTCATAGTTACAATTAATTTTCTTTTCTTTTATAATACTCATGGTTAACACTGATCACAAGGGCCACTACATTAAACATTAGCGAACACTGTAAAAGATAAACAGTGTAAAAATGGGCTTCACTGTAAAATATTTGCCTACTGAGGCGTTCCACCTGCCTCCCAATGTTAAACATCAACTTTGCACAGCTGATAGCTAAATTCTCCCACTCGCTTATTAAATATTTAAACTGCTTTTTTTTTTTTCCCAAAACAAGCTAGAAAAATAAAATACTGAGAAATTATAATAATACATGCATACATATGTGAGGTGAGCATTATGCATTGGTTGCCATTATGCATTCCCTTTTGTTTAAATCAGCTTTTTTACAGTCAAACATGCATAGACATAGGGAGAAGAGGTCATTTTATCAGCAAGACAGACGATTAAAAGTCAGAAGGTTTCACAGGGTACAAAAAAGTTAAACAGCCTTTATATCAAGTATAGACTTTTGCAGTTAAACTATTAAAAGGGGGCTGATTCAAACAAGTCTCCTCATGAAAATAAATGTTTATGCACACCAGTGTGTACTTGGTGACCTCTCTGCAGTCCTCCTTGCTGACTGAGAACACTTGTCTAAGTCAGATAACAGCGTTTTACTCCTGGGGCCATGTAAGGCTTATGGTAGAGATTAATTCAATTTGTCCAACATCCAATTAGCCAAGTAATGAAAGGAAACCTAGAAGTGGGAAAGCCACCCAATTTAAAAATTCCTCTAAATGAAGTATAGCCAGGACTGCATAATTTGATGTGAAACTCTAAACTTTCTGGATTTACCTCCTCAAAGCTCCAAATCCACTAACTGCCATTAAGGATTCTCATTGAACTTTTCATCTAAAAGTCACCTCTCATAAAGAGTCCCCTCTGAAAAGTTTTCTTTTCTGCACTGAGTTAAAAAGATATATTTGTTAAAAATGCTGTTAATGACAGGTCAGTCGTGACGAAATGTATTATTTTATTCATTTCTGGGGAGGATTTTATTGCTTTGATCACGTCAGCCAGTGTGTTTAAATAGAGGTTTGTTAGTTTTGTTTCCTTTAGATTACAGTTCATTTGTTAAACACATGCATGCCCTCCCTCTGAATTATTAACTTTGGTGGCCCCAAAAGCTCCATTTGCCATTTTGGAAGCTCTTCAATTCTTATGGAGAAGTTTCTGTTTTATAGGTTAACTGCCAACCATCATAGATTATACTTTCCCAGTCTACAGTTAAAACTCTAACAAATCCCTAAATGCAGCAATCTTCCTGTTACACTCCTCGCGTGGCAAATGGGGCATCTCCTTCCCTCTTTCTTTTCTCCTTTCCTCTCCGTCAGCCTCTCGAGATAAATGCCATGTCACAGGCAACTGCGTCAATTTTTTTTTTCATGTTTTTCCATACCAAAGTGGGTCAATGCGTAAAACACTCCTAACTTGGCAAGAGAGGAGATGAAGAGTGCAAAGCAGTCTTTCCAAAAAGCAATAACATGACGGAATGGTAGTCACTCAGCACCCTCCCCCCTCAAGAAAGCTCAGAAAAACACACTCAGCAGCACGGGACTCCACTTAAACTCAGCTCTGCACTGTGTGTTTGTGTTTGTCAGAGTTTACAGTGTGTGTATATGTTTATAACAGAGCGAGCGAAGGAGTAAGTGAGAGATTAATTAACCTTTTCACAGAAAAACGAATGTTGTAGCAGCATTGCCAAAAAGAACATTTAACAATGAATTTGTGGTTTTTATTGGACAGAAAATGAGAAAGAGAGTGATTAGTCACTTTGCAAAAAAAAAAGAAAAAAGTTTGAACTCTTCTGTTTTAGAAATGAGAAACAAACAGTGAGAATATACAGTAAAGCTGTTTTACACACATGCACTCCAGGCCTGAGCATTTCTAGTCATTACATGGTGCAGCTGCATGCATCTGACATTGAACTGATTTTACCCTTCCAGGCTCCAAGCATAAATTATGTCTGACCTTAAAGGTACAGTGTGTAATATCTCTGCTAGATGTCGGAGATTGGAGGTTACACTCAACTTAATTCTGTTTTCTTACCCCTCCTAATTCAAGTGTATAATCCTAACAGTAGGACAAAAACCTCTGGCCCCTGTTTATCTGTGATGAGTGGATGCTGTCAGTCTGAAGTTTACCTCGGCTGGTGTCCACTGTTATTTACTCTGGCTGGAGTAGGTTGTAAACTTTATGAAAGGAGACAGTATACGAGTCGATGAGGCAGCAAAGCTAACTTCTGTCGATGACGGTGAAACTGATGCGAGTTCTTGAGGATATCCTGAACTTTTCTGTCGCTCCCGTTTTTGGTACAACACCTTCTTTGCAACTGATTTCACCCAACAAAAGCCAGCAACCTCTGTGAACTGTTGCCAACCAATCAGGGAATACAGATTTTTCCCTAGCAATGGGGGTTTTATTGTGTCCAGTATTGAGGTTGTGCAGGCATGTGACCACTAATCACATGACATTAACTTGTGGGCAGTCATAGTGACAATGTAGGGTCAAGTAAATAAAATCACAGACACCCAGGCCTAGAGACTAGTCTGCTAACCATGTGGCAACCACCAGTTGTGAGGGGAAAATGAATATTTTGATGGTTTTGAGCAGTTATGAGTAGTTCCTTGAGGTTGATAGCAGTCACAAGGAAAATGATTCCTAAAGTCCCAACCTACAGACCAATCAGTGACCCCCTGGCAACTGTCTCTTCAGAAACTTTTCCCCATTTTTTCAAGTTTTATTATCACTGAGTTAGTAGGTAGTGAGTATTTGCAATGCAGTGAATACGGTGTGAAATTAAACCATGGCAGTCTGTATCAACCAAATCAGTCACTCAGAGGTTTTTGGTTCAGCACCTTCTTTATAGTTTCATCCGGCAAGAGCTAGAAACATCCAGGAACTAGTGTCAAGGAACACACATTTTTCCATAGCAGCCGGTGGTTGTATTTCATCCAATATGGTGGACACAACTTTCAAATAAAGTACACAGTGCTCACAATACTAGAATTTCAAACTTGATACCAATGCCCAGGAAAATACCCGATACCATGGGGGGAAAGAAATGTAAAAAATTAAGAGGTAGCTTTATTAAGAGCAGAACAATAGCAACAACTACATCAGTAACACACTGCTGACTGACTGACCGAACTACTCCACAGATCTGGAATTGCAAATGATAACGGAAGTGAGCACCGTGGCAAATAAAGGCACCTGAGAGCTATTTAGATCTCAAAACCCATCCATGTGTAAATCAACTTAAAATGGTAAAAAGGTCAAAACACAGAAATTGATTTCTGCTGCTAAACTCATGCCTTCGTCTAATCCAAACATTTCCAGTTTTACCAACAAATCTTAAGCAGAAAACTGAATCTCCTGATGACAGCTGATTACTTTCCAAAGTGTCTGGTAGACAGGCTTTACAACAGCCACAATTTTACAAGCATTTGGCCAGCAACTGGCGGTTATTTCCCCAGCTTGAGGGGAAGCACCAGAAGTGAGTTAAATCTTAAATATTCCTTTTGGCTGAAACTGCAGCCAACCTCTGATGACACACAATGAGTGGACCGAGTGTTTACCAAATAAGCTGGGTAAGCTCATCTGTCTTCCCTCGCACTCATAAACATACAGTCATCCACACCTGTATTTCTAACTGAACCACGTGCTTTAATAGTTTCCTCATGCACAAAACACTTTAAACACACTGCCAGATCACAAGAAGAAGAAGGTGATGAAGCAATGTGATCTGAACAGTGTTTGTTCAGAACATCTAGCGGAACATCTAATTTTGCAGATCAAAGTAGCACGATAAGTTTAAATCAAATTTCCATAATATTATTATTCAAAAAGGCAAAAGTAGTTCAAACTAAACTATTCATGCCACATCACTACTATATTAAGCTCAAACATGTGATAAAGCCTGTAGCTTAAACCAAACAAAACACACACTGTAAATCCAGTTAGCTCATGAAGCTCCAAAAAACTCAGTTACAAAAAAAATGGCCCTTGTAAACCAATATTTTAGAATAAATTTACCAGTTTCTGTTTGACAGATTTCCTTGTAGCACAGTCTTGGTAGCACAGTCAGGCATCGATCCACCAGCCTCCCTCTTTACCACCTGAGCCACAGCTGCACACATGTTTAGCCTTGTACAATAATTAATAAGAGATGATTTGATCTCCACTACATGACAGCTATAACTGTGTCACTTTGACTGAATAAGGAACAAATTATAAGGCAGCATAAGACGTTGACTGGTGTTGAAATGGGGATCATTCCTGTGTATTAAGGAATTTACACTTCTGTGTTCAATCGACCCTGTTGGTGCTTCGTAACGGCAGACTTAGAGTATAATGCAGTTCGGAACTATAGCTACTTGTTTGCCACCATTTTTGAATTTATCGGTGATAGCATAACCATCTCAATTGAAGGACTCATAGATATCATCAAAATCAACTGGGAGATTGCTAAAAACTTCCAGAATGGATATGAGGGACAAATATGTTTTGATAAAGCATCAAACACAATCATTAATTAATGCTGGAAACAATGTTAGTCATTTACGTAGATCACATTTTAGACCCTACAGAGATTCACCTCTGAACTCTAAAATGACCACTACACGATGGAGCCACTTAAACTTCTTTTGGATGCTCCCATATTTGCAGAGTCACCTCAAATTTCCGACACACTTCCTGATGCCACTCTCCCAGGGGCTTTGCATGTCTTCCCAGTCCCAAAACCATTCACATGCAAGTCAAATCTGTTAGCCAATACACTATGGAGTACTAATTACGCTCCCAATTACACTTTTAACATAATGAAATGAACAAATTAGCAGTTGAACTAAGTTTTAAAGTAACATTGCCATATTTCTGTGTTACTGTAGTATGACCCTGAACCTGTAAGAGTTGGAAAATTGTGACGATAACTGTTAAGCATCCAAAATGTCAATACAGTTCTAGTGTCTTTTGAAGAGGGAGTAGGTAAATGAGCGAATAAGAAAATGATTTAGGGATTTTGGGCAGAGTTTTTATGTGTAACTACTACCCATGATGCTTTTCACTCTCACCTTCTCTGCCAACAGCTCTCGGATTTTCCCTGCCTGGAGCCGGAACTTCAGCAGCTGCATTTCAAGAGTGATACAGCGTTTCTGCCAATCCACACTGGTCGCTCCAGCGGCTCCTGCCCCGCTGCTCTCCAACACATCAGCCATGGCGAGAATTCAGGGCTCTTCCTCTGGACTGAAATACAGAAAACAGAAATCTGCTTGTAAACGTTGTGCCTGCATGGTTTGACTTTAATAGTTACGAATGTACTGCACAAACTTGAGAGACTGCAAATTTGATCAAAGACAGAAAATGACATCCCTCAGCAGGAGGTTTAAAAAAATCATCCTGGAAAGGCATTTCCTTACGAGGCTCAGCTTCTGTTTTCATTTACAGCACAAATCCTCTGCTGACCACACTTCCCATGATTCACTGAGGAAACGTGAGTAAGGCAAATACTAACGATGACTCCACAATGACACAAGTTTAATGACAGCTTCCTCTTACTTTCTGTGTTGCTTTGTGACACATTAAAAGAAACTTACATACAAACACATGTGTTAGGCACATAAATAAACATTGTAGAGAGATCGCCACAGGATTATTTTTTGCCTTTCCTAGTCTTCCTTAGTCTCTGCACATGCCCACACACACTGAACAAAACCTCAGCAGGGAGACTCTTTGACAGTGGGGGAGCCGGTTCATGTGTACTGGCTCTCAGGTCTGCCAGCCACAAAGCAGGTCAGTGCTCTGCTTTTTAGCCAAATTACCTACTAACCCAATCCCCTGCCCTCCCCCCTATGCAATCCCTTCTTAATTACAAGGAAGGAGCAAAACGGGATCCTGTGCAGCACAATAGTGTCTTTCTGCATGACAGTCCCATCACAGCTATAGAGGAGGGGGCACCAGCTTGCCGCAGCAAAGAAAGGAGGAAAGAATGTGCGACAGTGAATGGACCGAGCTCTGAATGTGGGAAACTGGGGCGCTTAAGTTGTTTTTACCTGAGGAAGATTGACTGGTGGCTTTTTTCCCCCCTGACAAGATACTCATTTAAAAAGGTTAAAGGCCTGCTGTGTGAACTCAAAAGTATGATTATCCTGAAATAAAAGTAGTTCTAATGATCGGCTTCGGGGCTGTGTGTCTAATGTGCAGGTTTGTGTGAAGATTTGCACATCAAAATGAAAGCAAATGAAGCTCAAGAAAGTTATAAAAGCTGAGTTTTCAGACAGAAAGACATCCAGTCTCAAAGTGCACCCAGACACCGTCAGCAGAACAGCAGACGTTCAAAGTCCGGCAACTATAACTGCAACATGGCGCTCCCTACAATTAGCATGCTCGTAAATACAGGCCTAGAAAACAAATTACAGAAGTCATGCCAGTGGAGGTTTTACCAGCCAACCGCTGTACCCAGCCTGGACAGTCAAGGTCCAGCTACCAAGATTTCCCCTGTGTCTCAGTCTCTCTCTGGGGCAAACACGAGGGTTTGAGGGACATGCAAAGCCAGACGCCATTGCGGGTAAGAGGTTGGATCCCTGGGCTTGAATAAGCCCTTATGGGTCATACTGTGGAGAACAGGGAAAGACAAGGCCAGATGCTCCTCCAGGAGCTAAATCAGCTGGGTGTAAACAAGCCATTTGCTTGTTAAACACTCTCAGCACTGCTATGCTAATTCTCCCTGAACCAATTCCATTAGTGCTCTTTGGACACATTAAAGGTTGTTAAGCTAAGGCCAACCTGTGCCAGGAACCCAATTGAATAATCACTCAGTGTAAAGTTAAACTTGCACAAGGTTAAGAAGTAAGGCAACTAAAGATTACAGAAAGTCAAACGCTTTTCGCCCACTTCCTCAGAATGCATGCGGATAAAAATCAACCCCACAACACCAGCTTGTCAAGAATTTGTTTATTTTCAAGGTGTGTGGGAGCAACACAGCCCAACGTGAATTAAACTGGAGTCAATTTTATCCTTTTCAAGTATAGCCCTCCATCATGGGATGGTTTACAGAAATGCAGAATGCAATTTTCCACTGAGTCTAGTGTTAAATATGATCTGATAAATACTATTCTCTACTCAAGTATCTTCTCTTGTGCTGGAAACATTCAGGTGGTAGGGGTAGAAAAAAAGAAAGTCAAGACAACAAAAACAAGCTTTCCAGGATCTGCACGGTAGATCCATGTTTGGTAACACTTGGGCCACCCAGAGCGGACTGTGTGGGGAGATGCATGCGAGGGATGTAGCACAGAACGGTGAGTGCTCTCCTGGCAGCAGATAGACGTGAAGGCCCTGGGAGCTTCTCTACTTCCATCTAGCTGCAAGAACTTGCACACAGCCACAGCCAGAGCAAACACTGGGAAAGACGACTGGATGGAAACGCCACCGCAACGATCCCAGCAGGATAGTTTCTACGGCTGCCATTGGAGACGACTGCTTCCCACTGACAGTTATACTGCAGTGTTCCTCAAACTGAGTGAGATTTGATATTCAGTAAGGAGAGTTTTTATTCATAATCACAGATTGAAATAAAGGAGTTTGTATGGACAGCATGCGAATGCACCTTTGCCATTCTGAGTCTCAAGTCAGTCCTTTCGTTGACGTGAACCTCTTTAATCACCACGTATTCAAACACACACTCCGCGGTCAGTCGTAACTCTTCAGCGCTTGCTTACCAGAGCACAGGCAGACACAGATGGAGATACACAGAGGACTAGATTGGAAACAGACACATGTGCGTGCACACCACTGACACACTGCTGAGCATGCAGCTGTGGTGATGTAAGTGATTAGGTGGTTCAGTCATATCATCCCCACCAGACATTTCAAATCCCCAATGTTGTTGTCTCCACAGAGGTCCAACTTGGCTTCCCTGCATTTTGGCATGTCCCCCCAGTTTGAAAAAGACTCCCATCAGACAGCATAGCAGTGTGTGTGTAAATCTGGGTCAGTCACAGCAGATTTGTGTCAGCGTGGCAGATCCCTCTGTGTATGAGAGCTGACACAGAAGAACTATCCGAGAGCACGAGGAGTCAAGTGCGGGTGTGTTAAATATTGCCTTATAGTCTCCTCGGTGGCCTAATATGTTTAACAAAGGGGGACGACTGTTGAGTGCCATCTGGTCAGGTAGGCCTCACTCTTTATATTTTTTTTAAATCAGTGCCTCACTATTTATTAACCTTTGACCCTATTCATGATAGAAACATAGAAAAACAACATGATTTGCTGTTTTTTTTATAGCTATATTCAAAGGGTAACTTTACAGTTCTAAAATTACACATTTGTACGTTACACTGCAGAGGCTTGTAGAAGTTTTTAGGCTATTTTTAAAATCTCACAAATCTCTACACCTCACCTTTATCCTCCCCAGATATCTTCTTATCTTTCTTGTCTGCCTCACTTCTCCTCCAACACCTCTCACTTTCCACCCTCCTCCCTTCTTTCCACCACATCCTCTCCTCCTCTTCCCAACCTTTGCCAGCAAGCAAACCTGCAGCTCTCTCCCAGCCCAGGTTAATGACAGGCCTCAGCAAACTGACCACACTCATTATCAATCTCAGGCTTAAATAGAGGCCCTGACATTCCTCTGCACTGAGGTGTAAACATCTACCTCTGCAACTCTTCTGTGCACACACTTTTAAGTCTCCTAACTTTTGCCATTATCACTGCAGGGCATAGAAAGCCTTTGTTTACTGGCATAAACTCTAAGAGTTATAGCAGGAGACACACTTAGCCACACTGTCTGGAACA